>VUQS01025024.1:18843-31590 GCA_015108495.1 Heterochromis multidens | reverse complement strand
CAAAGCAAGAATAAAAAAAAAAAAAAAATTTTTATAATATAAAAAAAAAAAAAAAAAAAAAAAAAAAGCAAAAAAAAAAAAAAGCATAATTTAATGTATTAACAGATTAAACAATGAGGGCTTACGTCATGAAGGCTTGGATATTTCAAAGCCCCCCTTCACACATTAGACACATATAGCACTGAATCTGCACTGTGTGACTTTTGATTCGCTGGCCATTTTATTTCTCTCAGAACAAAAGCCCAGCTCAAAACTTAGAGGCCTCGAGTTAGAATGTTATAGGTAAATGACAGAAAAACAGATTTACAAAGACACCAAAACTGGTGAGAATCCAGTTTCTGAGGCTGTAAATGCATCTCACTTCATGAAATCTTAATTATAGAAAGCACTGATGTGTGACTGAGGAATAATGGCAAAAAAATAAAGTCCGGGAGGACTTGGCATACATGACGAGACATTCAGAGGAGTCAAAAACCAAACCAAAAAGAGACGGAAACAGAGTGGGGTGTTTAGAAACCCAGGGGGTGAGGAGCAACCACTCCTCCGTTCTCCACGACTGCCGCAGAGATGGCCCGCATGTTGTTGAAGAGCCTTCTGGACTCACTGGAGCGGAGAGACTGGATGTCACGCATGACCCTCTGATGAGCCTGGGGGACGCAGAGAGGAAGAGAGTGGACTGAGTTAAATGGGTTCATCTCCAAAACTGATCATGATGGCATCAAACCATCAGAGAGGTAAAGTCTGGAAGCATTCTGGGATTCAAGACCCGATAGTGGGAAATAAATAAATCTTGGATCAGGTGTTGCTGCTTACGGATTATTGAAATGTGTGAGTTTGTCATCAGGTGAGAGTTAATAGTTTAATGTAGAATTAATTCACTGTTAACACTGAATAAAAATACTCATAATTACTGATTTGCCATCTGCCGTCATCGGAAATATCTCTTTCCACAGAGACAAAGCTGTTCTATGTTAATAACAGGTGGCAATGCACCTCTGCCCCCTCACATAGTCACTCACCTGGAATGTTATGAGATATGACTAAATATCAGGTAGGATTTTTTTCTCTTTGGTTTTTATTGGTATAATGTGAAACTGCATACCTCCACGTTTGTCAGTCTCTTTTATAAATGATGGCATCTTATTCATGACAATTGTGTATTACAAAACAGTGACGTCCTACTCATGACAGTGAAGCTTTTCACACACCTGAGTCACATATGAGCTTTTTTTTAAACTTTTCTACACCATCGTAAAGATTAGAAAACCTATATAAGCAAACTTTATGAACCCTCTAAGTGGCCAGGAAATCTGACTTATAAGCAGAAGTGATTATGGCACTGGTATAAGTAAACGGGAACTGCTGTGCTCCAGCTCCATATCTTATTCCTGGACTATGCTGCAATATCGCAGTTTATCTCATACTGTACTTTAGTGCTGCCACTGAGTTCATCCACTATCTGAAACAAGCGGTTTTAGCTCCTCTCCCAACTTTCTTCTGATTGGCTGCCCCTCGTAAACAGAAGGAACGAACAGCAGGTGAGTGGGGCTGAGATGATATCCCCTCTCTATGACATCAAACAGAGCCAAGAGTAGAAAAAATTGAAGCAGAGCAGTCCAAGCTTTTGGCTCACAGGGATTACTTGTTGTTACACTGATCTCATTATTTATAACTTAACAATCTATTAAAATCTGGCTTACACCCACCGAGGTCTTCAAGGTCATCATTCTTACAAGTGTGGTGTGTATTGTCAACATATAGAAACTAAAGTATAAAGATTTAAAATATCATGTCACGTTTGACCTCTGACCTCTCCTTCAAGGTCAACAGATTGATCTGAAGGTCAAAGTGATAATATCATCGAGCTATTTAAAACTACGTATGACCCCAAAAATCATTTTATCTTTAAAGAAAATATCGTCCAGAGAAACAGAATGAGCTGCCTGGTTAGTTAGAAATATACTGTGGTACAATATTATATAATAAGCTCAAGTTATTCATATCCAGTTATTTGCTAAGCAGTACCTATTATCCATTACCTACTCCTACAATAATGTTTATATACAGAATACAATACTATTCCTTTACAAGTAAATACTGCCCAGAGAGAGAGCTGCCGTGGCGGAGGTTTGCACTGTCAGAGTGCTTCTTGTTTATATATAAAACGTATGCATTTACTGCCATGCTAAATAATTAATGTCTTTCAATCTTATCCAGGTTAAACTAGCTCCTGTGCTTAATTGTCTATCCTACTACTTATCACAATAACAGTTCAGAGCATTAAAAACCCTGAATATCATCCATTAAAGTTTTTATTCTAGCACCATGAGTTTGTGTCTAGCTCTGAAGAGGATCTTACCTCCACACACCAGGTCTCACACAGCAACTTCTCATGCTGAGCTGATGTGTGGCCTTCACCCAGAGAACGTGAAGCCCTGCAGAAAGGGGGCGAGAAAAAAAAAAAAGAAAAGAAAAAACAGTCACAAGAAACGTCGCTTTGGGCTGCGTAGGAGTTTGTTTGTGGAATAAAAGAAGACCTTTGCTTAGAAGGTGGGTGGGAGCGTGCAGAAAGAGCGCAGTGGGAACAGATAGAAAGGACGGGGTGGTTAGTGGAAAAAAAAAAAGAAAAGAAAAAAGAAAAAAAGACTGAAGCTAAAACCGTTTAATCTGTTTGCACTCATTCATACCTCGACAGGACAACCACCATGGCGTAGATGTCAATGGCGCAGTCTGCGACTCTCTTAAGAATAAACTGTTCATCTGAAAAATAGAACCGCACCAGTTTAGATAATTAAAATAAATTTCCTAATAAGATGCCACAGTCATTTTTAAACATTCAGATATGACTGTAATAATACAGTCAATAAATCTCAGGTGAGCTGAAACACCTGCCGTCACACACACTCACCAATGATCTTCTTGCCATGTTTGATCAACAGCTCCTCAATAACCCCTCCAAACTGTTCGATGGCTGTAACAGTCTAGAAAGCAGAAACAAAAAAAATACAGAGCATTAGGTGACATGCAGTTTGTAGTGGAAAGCAGAAACTGCATGCAACGCAGGAGGAATTGTTCCATTAGCAAATAAAGGATCCTCTTAAAACTGTCGGGCATCCACTCAGTCAGCCTGAGCTGCTTTGGATAAGTCCCTTAAATGGAAAAAAATCACACACCAGTTCACCGCTCTGTGCCAGCTCAGGATGTACAGTTCCCTGCAGCGTCAGACCTGTGCTCAAACCTGCCTTCCTGTAAAGAGGAGAAGAGCGTGTTACACAACACATAACAAATGTTAATTCACAGCAACACTGACAGCAGCATTCAGCCATCTGTGTCTACAATGGATCTGTTGATCCCAAACGGCAACCTCGAGGCTCAAAGTTTAAGACAAAAACTGCTCCCTCTAAAGGCCCCAAATCCCCACAGACCTCCATGATACACTGCACATTTTTATACAGCCTTGTACAGAAATGGTTCTCTCTATAGCTTACTTAATAACTGTAACATGGGTACATTTTTTAGTAACTCATGCGTTTTTATTTATTTATTTTAAGGCTAAAAGTTAGGAGTTTGCCTGGCACACTCCATGAGTCTGAATCACTGGACTGGACCTCTCAACCATGTTTGTGCTGCTGGTTCCTTTTGGATCCTTTTTAATAATAATACTAATAATGATAATGATAATGATAATAATAATGATAATGATAATAATAATGATAATAATAATAATAATAATAATAATAATAATTCCTGCTTTCTGAGATCCAGCCTATCAAAGAAGTTAGTGCTCCAGTTTTGGTGAGTGAAATGTATTCGTGTATTTGTATGCTGCCTGGCACTAATTGGCAGGAAAAGCCAATGCTGAGGCCACAAAATTCCCCAATTCAGGCACCAATGGGTGACATCACGGTGGCTATAACCATCTTTGATATACAGTCTGTAGGACTGCTATGCTGTGTTTAAATTAAATACAGAACAAAAATAAGCCATTAAACAGCAGTGCAAAAGTTTAAGTATGAGGTGTCTGAAACCTGCAGCTGAAACGCTATATAAAGGTTATGAAGAGTTTATGCTTAAAAATAAGCACTCTTTGACATTTGTGTGACCGCATCTGAAGGAAAAAAAAAAAAAATACATGCCTCATTAAAACCACTACATTTAAAAGCACACAGCATCTGACGGTCTCTCCTGTGAGACATTCATAGCGTTCAATTGTTTGCTCTTAGCCATTTGTTATATCAATCTGCACCATAGCACAACATCATCGTGTGCTACTGTTGCTAAGACCTGAAAGTACAAGCAAGACTGCAGGGCTGACATACAAGGCTGAAATATCATTAGCAGTTTTCAGTGTCTCTTAGATTTCAATGTATTAGCAGGGCAGGGGGAGTAGAGAGGAAAAGAGGATAAATTATCTGCACCACAGTTACATGAGCCTTTATGTCTGTGCCATACAAGCACTCAGACAGCCTCTGAGAGCGTTAAGTGAACTGTTAAAGGAAGTCTTCAATCAAATTAATGGAAGAGAGCAGGAAACTGTGCTTTTCTGACTCCTCTGCGTATGTGCGCTGCGAGTACACAAATGTACGAAAATAATTATAAAAACATCGCATTTCTCGGAAAGAGGAAGGGTGTATAAAAAATACATATTAATCTGTAGACATAACTGCTCCCCAGTGTGTGTCGATTGATGCACATTATAGACGGGAACTGACATCAGCCTGGAAACAATATCATCTGATCATCTCACGTTCTATTTTATGTGAGGGGTGCCCCCCATCTCACACCCACTGCCTTCCAGACAAAAGAAAGAAAGAAAAAAAAAAAAAGAAGTGCTGCAGAAGGTGATGTAACCTTTTGGCTCTCTTAGTGATTTCTCCTGCGAGCATGCTGGCATTGCTGATGGGACTCTTCAGGGCCTTCTGTAAGCTCTTCAGCTGGTTTCCAGCATTCTGAAGGGCAGCAGAGACAAAGACATGCAAAGCTGCTGAGTGAATGGCTAAACATAGTCAAGCAAAGGTTAATATGGGCTAACTTTTGCACAATTTGAAGTCATATGCTACATCTTAAAGAACTGACACTTCCTGATAGACACTGAAAAAAAAAAGTGAAGTGTAGAGAACACGAGTGTGAGATCTCAAATGTAAAATATGTAGAGGGAAGCTGCTTCTTATCGCAGAACAAAGGAACTGCTAGAATTTCAGACAGCAAGCAGAATTCACTTCCTCTGTATTCTCACACACGTCTTGCTATCTTTGTGAGGACATCTCATTGACATAATGCTTTCCCTAGCCACTTACCCTAACCATCAAAAATGAATGCCCAACCCTAACCCTAACCCTTAGCCTAAACCTAACCATAACCTAATTGTAACCCTGACACTAAAAGCACATTTTGAGCCTCAAAAATGCCTTCAGCCTTGTGAGGACCGGCATTAAGGTCCTCACAAGGATGGTTTGTCCCCACAAGTATAGTAGCATGTCAATTTTCAGTCCTTACAAAGATGTCCACACACACATACACACACGATTTTTGTGTTACCTGAAAACCATTGAGAGCTACAAAGAGCCTCAGAATGTCATTTGTACCCTCAAAGATTCGGAAAATTCTCACATCCCTCATCACTCTCTCCACTCCAGCGTCCTGCAAAAACAAACATTATCACATTTTACTTGTAAACTCTAAAGATGACGATGGGCTGTGTTGCTTCTCATCTCCATCCTAATAAAGCAGCAATAATAACCACTACTAAACTACTAAAAGCCTTAATATGACAGCAAGAATGCAAAGATGTTACATTTTCTGAGGCTTGTGCTCTTGACTTTAGTCTTCTTTCTCATCTTTGGCTTCATTTCTCAAGCACAAATTTTTAACCCTTTTTTACTGACATGCTGAAATAAGGTAATGAAACACCAGCTTCAAAGAGGAATAGAGACTTCTGATTCCAGTGCTTTTGAATTTTGTATGTGTATTTTAAGCAGCACAGAAATGAAAACGTACACGAGCACACTTTTGACTCGGTTTCCTTGCTGAAGTGAAACTCTGAGTCAAAACGCACAGAGCGAGCAGAACTGCTCAAAGCCTGCTGCATTCGTCTCTTTTCCCCAGCTTACTTTTAGACTCATGCTGCACAACTAATTCCACAATCAACTGTTAAGAAACATGAAGGAAGTGGAACCATTTCAAATTACTTTATATTATCCGTCCAATCATGGCAGCATAATACTCTTTAAGTACTTCTATTCAGCTCTCTGGGAATTTCTGACTGAATTGTTGTTTACAGTAGCTGAACTAAACTTAAGAGTCTACCACCTTATAAGTGTTTTAGCACCAAAGCTGCCACCTCTCTTATAGTTTACTTTCCTCTATGACTAAGTACACTCTCCACTGGATTAAAAACGAAGCAAAGCAGAACACTTTTTTTCTCTCTACTGCATTGTCTGGTTTATTTTAAGCAGTGCAAAACTGTTTACAAAGCTAAACTTCGCCCCCGTATCTTCAGCTGGTTGTTTCCAGTCTATTCTAGTGAACTTCTTGGTTTAATTTTTTTTTTTCTTTTTCACTTGATGAAACCATGAGTATCGTCTCAGTATTTTCTGAGTGTGAATGCGCCTCGCATGTTGCAACTATATGACAATACCGCAACAGCAAGTTGAGCACCTGCCAACATATACAGTGCAGTGACTTCTGAGAAGTCTTAGCCACATCAGTGCATCTATAATGAATGAGTACAGAGAGCTGTTGCCCAATTACATCATTTCTTATGAGTGGTTTAAAACTGTAAAAGTAGATAGAAGCTGTTAGCTCATCATCACAACAAAAGCTGAACTGTTCTATGGATGGTTGTGTGGACAGTAAATACATAGTAAACAGAGCAGGAATAAGATTTCCTATTCCACTGAACAAAACAAGGAAATATAAATCCCTTTGACACATCCTTGTTTGAGTGCTCACCATACCTGTTTAAGACTCACCAAAGCTTACTGACAGCAGTGTTTGACATAGAAAAACAAACAGAAGTGGAGCCAAAAGATGAGCATAACTATCAGGGAACTCTGTACGTGACCTCAGTCAGCATACATTCAAAAACAAATGCATACATGTACAAAAGTTGAGTTTCTATTTGTGGCTCCCCACGAAAACAAAACAAAACCTCAGCAGGTTAGAAACGCTGGCTAAAAATGCCAATCCCCTGCACAGCAACGTTTTTAGAAACACTTAGTTTCTCGCCCACCTCATTTGGTCCAGATTTTCATAGAAATAACCGTTCTGAAACTACCCCGGACCACAGTGCAACAACAGAGGTGTTCTCAGTTCAGATCAAACTCAACCATGGCTCACTTCATTTCTAGTGTAGAAACCTGGACATTTATGGATGGTTTGGACCAGAACAGGAAAAAGGAAAAATTACCCAGAGTAGTGCATCAGGAAAGGTTTTCACTGAAGCATCATCCAACACAGAACCAATACAGAATTTTTAAGCACCTTGAGGCGATGTGAATTGGTGCTGTGTAAACTGAACTGAATTGAAATTAAGTCGACTACTGATATTTGGAGATTTAAAAATCCGATATGCCAATATAGTCAGCCAATATTTGTCTCTTTCAGACACACAAATCATAAATAGTGTAGCAGCTGAAGCAAGCTGAACTTTCCTTTCTGATAAAGCTTATAGTTAGGGCTGGATCAGGTGACCCTGAATCCTCCCTTAGTTACGCTGCAATAGGGCTGGGCTGCTGGGGGCTTCCCATGATGCACTGAGTGTTTCATCTTCACTCACCTTTTTTCACTCTGTGTTTATTCACCTCTCTGCATTTAATGAGTTATTATTAATCTCTGGCTCTCTTCCACAGCATGTCTTTGTCTCCCTCCCTTCACCCCCAACCGGTGGCGGCAGATGGCTGCCCCTCCCTGAGCCTGGTTCTGCTGGAGGTTTCTTCCTGTTAAAAGGGAGTTTTTCCTTCCCACTGTTGCCAAGTGCTTGTTCATAAGGGATCGTCTGACTGTTGGGGTTTTTCTATATTATTGTAGGGTCTTTACCTTACAATATAAAGTGCCTTGAGGCAACTGTTGTGATATAGAGCTATATAAATGAAATTGAACTGAATAAATGTTAAATACCGGGAGATATTTCTTAGTGCAGAAACATTAATGAAACTAACCGGATCAAATGTATACAAGGTAAGAAAAACATGAACCTCGGTTTAGACTTTAGGTGTGGAAAGGTCCCATAAATCTGGAACTATTTGGACCGTGGCTCTTGTGAAAGTACACTGCAGATTTATACATTTCTGAAATATTTCTTGGTTCTTGGAAACATTCTTGCAGTAAAAACAGACTAGTCTATACACAACATATAAATTTTCAGTGTCAAGAAACTATCTGTCAAATTCCTAAAACTGTTGTGTCAGCCATTTCCAAGTTGTATCTACCGCTTTACCTGCTTTCACCAGGATATGAAATGCTTAATTCTAGCCTTCAACAATACAAACAGTGTACATTTCTCAAATGTATTTGTCCCAAGCAGCTTCTCGTGTTACCTGGTTTGTAACTGACAGGATGTGGACTGAGGACTCACCTTCATGAAACCCATGCCGCCCATAACCTGAATACTCTCGTCTGTCACAGCCCATGCTGCTTCCTGTTCCAATTTGAAAGTAAAAAACACAAAGAAATGCAACAATGTAAGAGGTTTTGCACTGCCAAACGCACCATCACTTTTCATCTCAAATCAGCCAGGATACGTGTACTTCCTCCATTTACCATCCTTCACTCTTCCACAGAAAAAGGAACCTCATGAAGATGATGAAATAAGTGTCACGTAGCCCACTAATGTGTGCTAATAGACAAGTTGAAGCCAAACATCCTTAAAGGCTCTCTAGTTACCGCAGAAGCTAAAAAAAAAAGGTTTGCAGTACAAACATTAAAAGTGCTCCAGGAAAATGACATAAGGTTCTTACAGAGGCAAAGATCTTGCTGATGGCAGCTTCGATCTGGAAATCAGTGGCTCCGCTGTCCATGTTCCCACTGATCATGTAGGCCATTGACTGAGAAAACACACAGAAGTAATGGTACCATGAGTTTGAGATTTTTCTTAGAGGAAAAAAAAGAAAAGAAAATCAAGACTTATGTTATTTAACTTATTGAGAGTTTAGGCTTAAAACATTTTTTCAAAATAAACCAAAACTAAAAAAAAAAACCCCAAAAAAACAGCATCTCAACAAAGGCTCTGTGTTAAATAAAGACCAGTGAACTGGCTGGTAGTTTATGCTGGTTGACAATAAAACAGGAAATCACCCATGATGTCAAGATAATAGCAAACCACTATTCAGCGCAGTTTTTCTGTGTGCCACCAAGTGAAGTAAAAGACAAAAGTGATTCAGAGTGGAGTTGATTACAGTTTCATGTCATGTTGTCTGACCTCTGTGACATACTGCAGCATAGTCATGCGAGCCACCTTCTCCTGGATGGCTCCGTAGTTGTGGATCTTGTTCCCAAACTGGGTTCTGTTGGCTGCATGATCCACCTGATAAAAGGAGGAAAAGCAGAGGCTGCTATCAGACCACAATTCATTATAGTAACTCAGGAGTTTGACTGAAGTCTCGAGATATGAGGAAACAAACTTTTACAAGCTGTTTTGCAATCGTTCCTACTACCCTGAAATATTGTTGCTGTCTATTTTTTTTTTGTATGAAAAGAGGAAGTTTGGTAAGGCTGCTGGTCACCACAATATAAAGCATGATCAGTGTTGTGGCGAGGTGCAAAACTGGTGGCAGTGTGTCAAAATGCCACAAGACATGAAAATAAACAACTGATAAGAAAGGAACCGTGCTGTCTTTAAAAGCTTTAAAAAGTCAGATCGTTAAATTAAATTACAGCTGGGTGCACTGAGGGCAGGTGTAGTTTATGGGTGCATGACATTAAAAAAAATAAATAAAAATACATATACTGCATCCATATATTTAACCTATCACCATGTGAGCAAGTCATTTCTCTCAGCACATGAGAACCTGCTCTCTATGTCTCCTGTGCCTCCTTGCACGAAAATCTCCCTCAGTGAAAATGCTGAGGCGGCAGGAATTCCCCCCACATTAACTTGTCAGGCTGTTTAGCTTTAGAAGAAGCTTTTCTATACAGACAAGTCTCATGTACTATGAGCAGAGTAACAGCAGGATAATCGGACAATACTGACTTTGTAGTAACTTTCTCTTCCTTATTTCAGCAGGTACTTGTGCACACTGGCTTAATGTTTCTAGTGCTGAAACAGTTACATTAACTTTCCAAAATGTGAAAATATCTGTTTTACACCAATTTCAACTGAGAAGACAAGACCAGCAAACTGAAACAGAAATGCACCGTCAGCTCCATATCAGAGTGTTTATCAGAGTGTTGATAGCTGGCAGTGAAGAGTGTTCATCTGTTGTCACATCAGTTTTCCACTTGTTCAAAGACAATGTGATGAAGAACTGAAAGAGTTATGTGCAGTTATATAGTATTACATGCTTTTGTCATTCTTTTATGTGGCACACAAAGGGAGAATAAACAAAAGCAAAATATAATAATAATAATAATAATAATAATAATAATAATAATAATAATGCCACATCAGCCATTATAGATAGTCATAGATGCTTTTGGTTGTTGTTTGAAACATCAGTTTCTGCACAGAATTTTTGCCTTCACCTGCAGCTCTGGTAAAATTTGCTTCTGCATTTTATTGTGATTTATACAATATCACATTATATTGACAATATCAATTTTTTGTATTTTGTAATTCCAATGTTAATTAATGTCCCCTGAAAACCAAAAATTGAGAGAGTATATACGCAGAAGTGCCTGAAAGCCTGTATCTTAATATATTGATTGTAACATGTATACAAACACACACAGACGTCTGTGTACCCTCTCCCCTCCCGAATGGATGGGTCAATCTTACGAAACTTTGCACAAACATCATCACACTTACAGCGATTATTAGCATCTATACATTTTTTAAATATGGAATAAAGAATCTGAAAAAGCATCACAGGCTAGTTCTTTCTAATAGCCTCATTAAATATTTAGAAGTCAACTCTCGCAGTTTCAAAAAATAATTTCTGGTTTTATTGACGTGTATAAGAAAATGACCCTCGGCTTCCTTGACCTGACCTCATTAAATAGTTTCTGTATGCCTTTATGTTCTCAGTTTTTAGTTTCAAGCCACAGCATGATGTTCACTTTGTAAATTATGGTTACATTTAAAGTAACAGACAAAGCAGGATATGCTTCAGGGCATGGCTCCCTGTGACTGACAAATTGCTACCAAATAAGTGGGCGGTGTCCCTCGATTTCGCCGTCGGTCACACATTCAGTTTCTAAACACCAGGATGACCACCGGCCAAAACGGTCAGCTCGAGGCTTTAAAGCAGGACTTCACTAACCAGTGGGTGATGTCACTGTGGCTATGTCCCTCTAGTCTTAACACCATCTAGTAGTTTTACTAGTTAAAGGTTTATATTTAGGACAGTACCACTTTAAAAATGCTTTAATGGACACTATGTTTAGTTGATAGATTAAGTTAAAAAACACAAATCTGACAGAACTGCTTCTGTTATTCAAAAAGTTTAATTCTCTGAGTAGACAGAACCAGAGACCTTCAGCACATTTAAGCTCAGCAAGAAGCTGCATGGCAGAAACAGGCCACAAAGAGAAGGGGAATTTCTCACTAACCCACAACGAAGAAAAAACTAAATGAAACAACGAGTGCAACAGAGACAATATTGGTTACAGATAAGAGACAATGCAGCAAGTGGGAAACCTGACAGCACATACAGAAACCATAAGTAAAAGCCATAGGCTTTGAGAGAAGAGCTCTGCTGTCACACTTCACCCACTTTCCTTCTTGTCTACACTTATAGAGCCTGGAGGGGGTTCACTCACAGCTTTGGTGATGGCGTCCTTCATGGTGCCAGAAAGGGCGGCCGCCATGCCAAAGCGGCCGTTGTTCAGGATGTTCATGGCCACCTTAAATCCTCCTCCGAGTTCACCCAGCACACACTCGGCCGGCACGCGCACATTATCAAAGTAGACCTCGGCTGTGTTGGAAGCCTTGATGCCCATTTTCTTCTCTGGAGGGCCACTGCGAGGGAAAAGCAGGGGTAATGAGGATGGGAAGGAAGATTAACCTTAAAAAGTTTCATCCACACACAGAGGAAAGGGTTTAGTGATAATAAATAAGTTAAGAAAAGAAGTGCTCACTTTGTCACTCCTCCAAAGCTCCTCTCCACAATGAAAGCAGTGATGCTGTCCTTCATCTCCCCAGTCTTGGGGTCCTTCGTTGGTGTCTTGGCGAACACGGTAAAGATCTCAGCCAAACCTCCATTGCTGACAAGAGAAAATTATCAAGGATAGAGTAAAACAACAGAAGCTGCCAGCCATTACTGTGTGTCACTGGATGCATTATGCAATTCTGCCTCCTTGTGGTGAAAGTACCAAAAAGCTTCAGCTGTCAATCTTTACTTAGAGATTACTTTTCAAACACATCAACTCACAAAACAGGAGCTATAAAAGAACTAAACAGAGATTCAGACACTAACACACAGCCCCCAAAAAAAGAACTGAATAAAAAAAATAGAAGATGAGTAGAAAAACAGTAAAAAACAAAGAAGCACTCCGACAGCACAAACCTCCACCAAGGCAGCTCACTCTCTGGGCAGTATTTACTTTGAAGGGAATAGTATTTATTTTGTTTTCTTTGTTCTTTTTAAACAT
>VUQS01025021.1:6064-16529 GCA_015108495.1 Heterochromis multidens | reverse complement strand
GTTGCTTAGTTACACAGCTTTTGGTGGAGGTTTGTTAGCCTTCATGTAGGGCCCTGAGTGTCGATATGTTGTCTTGGTGTACAACACCACCAAGTGGACATAACTGCATCAGTTCACTGCACTGTAGACACATGTAAGAGAGAAACCCTCGGTGAGCTTAACACTGTACATCTGAAAGAGGCGCTCCACAAAGACTGCACCTCTACAAAGACATATTGACAATAGTGATTCAAATCAAAGCAGCAAAGACTCAGAAAACCTGACTTAGTCCCTTAGTCAGTTATCTGAAACAGTGGATCTAAACCTAAGTCACTTGACAGTTTCTCTAATTGGAGAAGGTTTTTTGATAAGTTCTTTATTATATTTTTAAACCCAGGATGATGCAGTAACTGCTGAATAGATGACAGATTCAGGCTTATAATATAGTCATCCATCCATCCATCCATCCATCCTCTTCCGCTTATCCAATTCAGGGTCGCGGGGGGGCTGGAGCCCTGAACAGGTCGCCAGTCTGTCGCAGGGCTAACACAGAGAGACAGACAACCATTCACACTCACATTCACACCTATGGACAATATGGAATCACCAGTTAACCTAACCCCATTAACTGTGGGAGGAAGCCGGAGAACATGCAAACTCCACACAGAAAGGCCTCGGACAGATGGTGGAGTTGAACCCAGGACCTTCTTGCTGTGAGGCAACAGTGCTAACCACCAAGCCACCGTGCTGCCCTAATATAGTCATAGTAACAACAAAAAGAATGGAGGACCTTGTTCATTGAAATCTCTGTATGCAGAAGCTTTGTTTTACTGATGGCATGTGGTGGTTTCCAGTGGCAGACCACAGTCCTCTTGGGCTACAGCTGGACCAACTAGAGGAAGAACTTTGCTCCTTTTTAGTAGGTTTTCAGCTGAATTTATGTAGTTTGCAGTAACGCTGCCAAAACTGGTCAACTGGTCATGATTCTTTGCTCAGAAAAATCCCACAATGGTTCAAACTATTTGAATAGCTGACTTTGTGTTTTACATCCAAATGAGGAGAAACCAATACAAGAGACACAACTCTTTTTATATGTATAAGTACATACATTTTAGCATAAACGTCTTTTTTAAGATCTACATTATAAAATAAACAAATACAGGAAGTATGAAGTTATACAGCATGGGTATTTGATGCCCAGAGTTAGATCTGCTGTGAAAAACAACAACCCATGAGGGACCTGTGGGGCATGTAGCTTTTATCACTTGCCTATTCATTATTCAGTAAGCACAGTTAAGGTTTCACAGCCCTGCTGTCTACTGACCAAAATCCAGAGTATTTCCATTTGAGGTCACTCTGCTGCCCAGTTGGGTTGTGAACTCTCTGCCATCAATTCCACACAGCTGCTGAGTTGTTGTAGAATAATTCCAGGCCTAAACTGACCACCACCAGAAGCAGAGAGGAATTTTTTTTATGTTTAAGATGTTTTTTTTTTTTTTTCTTTGCTTTTTAACACAAGCTACAGACATTAAGTTACAGTGGGGAAAAATAATTATTTCATCCCCTGCTGAATTTGTAAGTTTGCTCACTGAAAAAGAAATGTACAATCTCTAATTTTTATGGTAGTTTCATTTTAATGGAGAAAGAATCCAAAAATCCAGAAACACATTAAAAGTTATAAATTGATTTGCATGTCATTGAGTGAAATAAGTATTTGATCCCCTACTGTTTCCCACGTGGCCCACAGATTACAATCAGTCAGTCAATTACAGATACTCCTGATCTCAGCTTGTTATGTGTATAAAGCACACCTGTCCACAGAATCAATTTCTTCCATACCAACCTCTCCTCCATCAAGGGAAAGACCAAAGAGCTGTCAAAGGACATCAGGGACAAGATTGTAGACCTTCACAAGGCTGGAATGGGCTACAAGACCACCAGCAAGAAGCTTGGTGAGAAGGTGACAACTGTTGGTGTGATTATTCACAAATGGAAGAAATATAAAATTAACATCACCCTCAGTCTGGAGCTCCATGCAAGATTTTGCCTCATGGGCTGAGGATGATCATGAGAAAGTTGGTGGATCATCCCAAAACGACACAGGAGGAGCTTGTTAATGATCTGTAGGCAGTTGGGACCACAGTCACAAAGAACACCATTGGTAACACACTATGCTGTAATGGATTGAAATCTTGCAGCACCTTCAAGGTCCCCCTGCTCAAGCAGGCACATATACAGTGCTTTGGCATCAACTCAACCCACCATGTTTGGAGGAAGAGAAATGCTGAGTATGACCTAAAGAACACCATCCCCACAGTCAAGCATGGAGGTGGAAACATTATGCTTTGGGGCTGTTTTTCTGCTAAGGGTACAGGACGGCTTCACCATGTTGAGGGGCCAATGGACGGGGCCATGTACTGTAAAATCTTGGAGGGAGCTTCGAGTTGCCAAGCAGCAGCCAAGAAACCTAAAGGTTTTAGAGAGTTTCTGTAAAGAGAAGTGGACCAAAGTCCCTCCTGAGATGTGTGCAAACCTGGTGACCAACTACAAGAAACGTCTTACTGCTGTTCTTGCCAACAAGGGTTTTGTCCACCAAGTACTAAATCATGTTTTGCTTGGGGATCAAATACTTATTTCACTCAATGACATGCAAATAAATTTATAACTTTTATTTAATGTGTTTTTTCTGGATTTTTAGTTAATATTCTGTCTCTCTACATTAAAATGAAACTACCATAAAAATTAAAGACTGTTCATTTCATTGGAAGTGAGCAAACTTATAAATTCAGCAGGGGATTAAATAATTATTCCCCCACTGTATATGTAATTAGCCTAATTTTCCATAACCTTTATCTTGTGGTGTGACTTAACATAGTTCACTTTCTATGTTCCTTACATAAACTTAAGAGTGGGTTCTCTCTGTGGTGCATATGGAATCCAGCTTCCTTCTGTAGTCCAAAGACATGGATGTTTGGTTAATTAGTGATTAATTAGTGATTCTAAACTGGCTGTAGGTGTGAGGCAGTTTAAGTGCTCAAAGTGTAATATTTCCAACCTGCCATGTGTTTGTGCTCTGACAGGTGGGCAAAGCCATGTCGTCCAATGAGACTGCAGCCTATGAAATTATGAGATCGCTGGACGTTGACTATGTCCTGATCATCTTCGGAGGGGTGATTGGCTACTCAGGTGACGACATCAATAAGTTCCTGTGGATGGTGCGCATTGCAGAGGGGGAGCACCCCAGGGACATCAGGGTGAGGGAGAGATCTCACACACTCTGGTTAAATATGAATGTGTGTTAGTTCTTTTCTTTAATTTAGTTTCTTTTTCCACCTTTTTTCACCGCTCCCTCCAGGAAAGTGACTACTTTACCCCCCAAGGAGAGTTCAGAGTGGACAAAGCGGGCTCCCCCACCCTGCTCAACTGCCTTATGTACAAAATGTCTTACTACCGCTTTGGAGAGATGCAGGTACCTCACCATCAATAACTGTTCAGCAGTTTGTTTGTTTTTTTTGTTTTTTCCTGTCATAGAAAGTACAGATATTTCAGTGTTCACTCAGTTAAGTGATGATTTTGGTTTCTGTTCAGCTGGACTTCAGGACGCCCCCAGGCTTCGACCGGACACGCAACGCTGAGATCGGCAACAAGGACATCAAGCTGAAGCACCTGGAGGAGGCGTTCACTTCAGAGCACTGGCTGGTCAGGATTTATAAGGTCAAAAAACTGGAGAACAGGGACCGTGTGGAGCACAAGCTGCGCAGCATTGACACCACCAAGCAGAAGTACACCTCTAAAAAGGTAAGCTGCTGACATCAATTCCAGAAGTGATGCACTCACAGCAGTTGTTTTTCTGACATTTTAGACTTTTTCTTGTCAGCCAGACTTGCATTTAAAAGTATAAATTTCTACTTTAACATGTAATTTTCTTCTGTTTACAGACGGCCAAGAGGAAGCGGGGATACGTCAAGAACAAGCTGTCCCTCAAGAAGGGCAAGAAACTGACCAAGAAATCTTTATAGAAGGTCCACCACCTACAGAGGCAGACTGTGGCCAGGAGGGAGGAAAACAAATCTTACACACAAAACTTTCAACAAAAACAAGCAGTAAAAAACAAGCAAAAGAAATCCACCAATCAAGATGAATAAGGAACAGCAAAGGTTCTGCCCCCACCCCAACCCACCCCAACCCAAATCATCTTGAGCATCCTCACCTGGAGGCCTAGGCTGGAACACCATCACCCAGGAAACCACTGAACCTGAGCTGATCTTTGACCTGATGTGGGGTTGAGGAAGAGACGGAGAACGGGAGGCGTCCGCTAGTTTGAGGGCCTCCTCCACTCTGGATTTAACCTGAGAAACTGTGACCTTTGAATCACCTTTCTCTTTGTACTTGAACGTGTTGGGGAGTGAAGAGAGACGGAGAGCAAGAGAGATTAGCTGTCCCTCATCAGGGGACTCTGCTTGGGGCTGCTCTATGCATCGCATCATTCACACAGATACAGAAACCCAACTTCTATCATGTCTCAAATTCAGCACTAAAACCCAAACTGGCTCCAACTCATACTATATGCATTCATCTAACGTCACCCTGCTGCGCTGACAGAACAGCTTCATTTTTAGGTTAAATCCCACTGGTTACAAGTTGTTGTTTGAGAATTTTTATCAGAATACCAGATCAAACCAGTTGTAAACAAAGATGGTGCAGAGGGTTAAATGAATGGTGGAGGACTCTCACTTAATGACTTTAAAAAATGGTCAAAATCTGAGCACCAAAGGCTCAGGTCAGGACTTTTAGGGCCAGATTTCAGGCTTAAGCTGCGTCCACACAGGGAGCGATTCATTCATCGCATATCGCTTTGAGTGTGACGGTTGGTCACTAGTGGACGTTCCAGGCTCCGGTTGCCTAGGTAACTCTCTGTATGTACTACCCTGTCATATGTCAGTCATTGATATCCTCCCCTCCCCCTTGTACCCTTGTAGTCGCTTCAGTGTCTTGCTTCAGAGTTGAGGACAGTTGATCTCCTGACCCGCCCACTTTACAGTTTCTGGTCGCCACATCACTGCAGATCGCTTCCTGTGTGGCTGTAGCTTCACAATTTTACTAAAGAGGCACAATGACATTTTTTTCATTTATTTTTTTTGGCCTTACTGCACATTTGTTTGTGGGATTTATTTATTTTTTTTCCTTCAGAGTGCAAAATTAGTGGTGTGATTATTTAAACAAATCATACAAACATGGTTTAGTAAAGGTTTGTGGTTGGAGAGTAACTGGCACAGGTGGATGGCTCAGAGCTGTGAGCGTGGTGCCAAAGCTAAACTTTAATGACTATAGCTTTGTGTTTTTTTTTTTTTTTTTAATCTTTTGTTTTTTACTTCTCTCTAGTATCAGATCTGTTTCATAACATGTTGAAATGTCTGTCAGAATACATTTATTAATGTGATTCAGTCAGCTCTGAAGTGTGTGTGTTTTACGTCGTTCAGGTGTCACTGAATGTAAGAAACTGTTTGTTGCCCACAGGTGGCTGAGAGTCACATTCTTTCCTTTAACTTTAATAAGTTCCTGCAGCCTCCCACAGCATGGAGGGGGAGGGGAGAAGCAGTCCATACATGTAAACACGTGGCACAGTAACCTCGTTAACATGCAGACTGGTAAATGATGATTTGTGACAGACTTGTTTGCATTAAAGCAGATTTTCTCTGGATGGAACCTGAGCTGTCAGATTTATCCAGAGAACCGCTGCTCCACACAGTCACGATCAGTTATTATTTCTCCATCAGCTGCCTCTCAGTGATCTGAACTGTCGTGCTGTTTCCAGAGAGAAACACGTGTTAGTCCAAGTTAGCAGATATTTACTCCTCTGCTCTGCTCGGTAGGATTCTGGTCTTTATTGAAGAGAACACTCTGCGTCTCTGCTCATGAATTAACACAGTGTTAGATCACATGCAGAGCTTTCTTCTACTATTAGCACATTTTTGTTTCCCTTGTCCCATAATGCACCAGCTCTGCTTTTAAGTGGTTTGTTTACAACCCGTCTGATCAGCTGGCTGTTTACTTCACACATGATCTGAAACAGTAAGGTTGAGCTGCAGCCCAGCAGGTGGACATGAACATATCTGTGCTCTTCACTTTTTAATCAGCTGAATGAATATGGGATGGATCACTGCTGCAGACAGTCACTCCCAGAAGAATAGAAGTCATGTGGTTGCCTTTTGCTGCTGGTAGCTGAAGCCAATGGGGCTCAGTGTGTTACGTCTGTCAGTGTTGTTGTTAAATAGCCATTTGAAACCATCCTCGGCTGTCAGTGAAAACAATGTGAAGGGAAAGCAGCAGCAGCACCGATGCACCCAGCTGTTCGTCCGCAGTACCTGCTGTCTGCATGTCCCTGAGGCCTCATTCCCTTTGATCTCCCGTCACGTATCCCACTGCACCCTGTAGATATCAGGCTGAGTCTCCCTCCACAGGTACCAGGATCAAACACACTCACTGCTCATCCTCTCATGAATTTAGAAAACCAACGTCTGAGCTGGCAGGAGCAGCAGGAGGCTTTGTGCTTCCAGAGGGTTACAGCAACTCCACACTCTGAATGTTCCTTGTAATTTGCGCACTTGTTTTTGTCATTTGCTCTTTCTGTAAACCAAACTTTCCCTATATTAGAATCTGACATTCATTTCCTTACAAATTTTCCAAGCTGACTTTTTGAGGTTTAGTCAGAACACTGCTCTAAGAGTCCATGTGGAGAGGGACAGCACAGGCCTTAAAGTTAAAAACAAAACAGTTTCCAGAGCTGCACATCAGCGGGTGTATTTATTACATGGATGATGGAGGCTGCTGACTAACACGAGCGCAGCATCCAATCGTGCGATGCAATGATTTTATTTGATTTTTTTCCAAGTCAAAGGTTCTTCCATCAATTGTAATGATCTGGATGCAGGTGTGAGAATGAAACATGCCTTTTTGAATAAAGAGGTTGAAATAATGCTTGTCTTTATCATTTGTTTTCTTTAAATAAGGTCAGTTGAATGTTTCAGCTGGATAGTTTGATGCCACACTTATGTACAGTTTAGGCTTCAGGCTGCTATTTTTCTTACTCTTGGCTCTGTAGGATTTCAATGAAAAAGGATGTCTTATATGGTCTGGCTGTCCAGAAACTCCACCCACCTGTTAAAACCTTCTCTTTGCAAGGGGCAGCCAATCAGAGGGGAAAGGGAGCCAAAACTACTACTTTCAATAGTGGCCAAACTGCACTAAGGTGCAGTATAAGATTAAAAATATGTTTTCAACTGTAATAATGCAAAGCTGCTCTAATGCAGTCCAGGAGTGAAAATATAGACCTGGAAAGCATAACAGGTGCCCTTTAAGCTGGTGTGAGAGGAGGAAGAATTTGGCAATCGGCTTCCTCTGAAGAATCGTGTGTTCGTTCATCCAGCAGACACTAACAGGGTGAACAAAAATGTACTGACCTGCAGGGGGCACAGATGAGGCATCACCCAGTGACAGTTAAAATAATGAGCTTGCAACACAGTTGTCTTAATGTTTTTATATCAAAAGGTCACAGGAGTTATAGCACTGTCCAAAAACACACAAAACAAATGCACACACAACAAATCACAACTGCACTGATACAAATGCATCGTTTCTACATGAACTGTTGCAGCTCCGTAGTCGAAGCTAGAAGACATTCATACATTGTGTACACGACTGAATGTATGAGAAATTCTACAATGAGCTCCTGCACATGGCTGCCAGACACACACTGTTACAGTTCCATCACAGAGAACACAAGTGAAGGATTCCAAGCACTGACCATCAGGAGAATTCAGAGTATATAGTCTGTGACACAGAGGGCTCAATGACCCACTGAGGCTCACAAGAACTCTCAATCCTGTCAAATGAGGAGACATTTTTTTCCTTGTAATCTACTGACTTAATTACTAGTCAGTGCAAAATTAGGCCAAAACCAAGCATTTAATTTCTAATAATCAATAAACCGAGTTGTACCTGGTGTTGAATGGTTTCCATTTACAGGTGCTGATGTTCACTAATGTCACATTACAGGTGTGTAACACGTCCTTAAAAAAAACAAACCCACAACTAACAGTGACAGTTACGGTATAAAAGTCAACTTCAGGTAACTTCATTTGTGTAACATAAGATCTCAGAGTGTTTTTAAATGTGAGAACAGACTCACTTTCTATTATCTTGTATTTTTCTTGGGATTTGCTTTGCAGAGAGCACCGCTGTGCTGCTCCTGCTGCTGAATTAATTGCTTTTCTAAATTAAAATTCATAAGCAGCTCCAGCTGTGACTTTGATTAGAAGTATAACAAAAAAAATAATAATAATTAAGGAAAGCTGCATCAAATGAAAATTTCAGGCAAACCAACTCTGCTGGAATTCATTAGTGCCAATTCTTTGAAACAGAAAAGCTCTCAATTATTTACACTGGGCTTAAAGGAGGGGACAGACTGTACAACTGATTTTCCACTAATTAGTCCTGGTCCTATGACCACAACTATACAATACTGATGGGATCTGTAGAATGCTAAACTTTTTCACAGCACACAGTTTAGATTATGGCAGCAAACCATGTAGATCAGCTGGTTTCAGGCTCCTGCTACTGTGTATGCAGCTCACAGAGACACAGCTTAACACCTTTTGTACTGTGAAAGAGCTCCATTCAGATAAAGCTGTAGAGTGATGTGTCTTCAGTCACAGAAGCTGTTTTCACACATCAACTCCAGATAATATTGGGAGAATCAGGCATGTAACATGCAGCAGGAGATGGTTCACATCAGCCCAGTTCTCTCTACTGGAGACGCTGTTTGTTACATTTGAAGCATTTACAAACTTTGAGGTGGAAAAATAAAGATGAAAATATGAAGTCTTGCACCATCGCCATTCCTTTAGTCCCCTGAGAACTAAACCACCTTATAACTCTTCCACTGGCTGATCACTTCTTCCTGAGTGGGTGCAAAGAGGAGGCTCAGCATGCTGCCAACATTGAAACTACATGTAGCAAATTGCTCCAACTAAAGGAAAATATAAATAAATGACTAATTTAGGTGTAGGCTTCATTTTAAGTGTTTTCACCACTTACGCTGCAGTCAGCCCTTCGACATAAAGAACTGCAGCTGCCCTCTTGGTCTCAAAGCCACCACACTGCACCGACCAAAACTGACACACAACCTGCTGCCTCTGTCAGAGTTACTGAGGTGTGACTTTGGTGCTTCAACACATTAGTTCTGACGCAAACTAAAATGCTACAACAACAAAGTCACACGGCTGTAAAAGAGCAAGAACTGTGCTCCACAAAGTGAAATGAGTCAACGCAGCGTGGAGGCTTTCACACCGAGAACCAAGTCCCCTCCTATCAATTATACAGTGCTGTGCTTGAATGTGTGGATAAAGTTACACTAATAGAAGTTCCTCATCGTCTTTGATGTGTGTTGACTTTTTTCCCCTCAACTTCACTGTTTCTGTTCAGACCATTAAATGCATGGGAGGAGAATCATCATTCAAACAACTCTGAATAAATTTATGTTGTACCAGCTGATTTTTATGCTCTACTAAAAATGCATGAATCTGTATGTCATTAGGCCACGACATGCAAAAACAGTAGCGCTGTCCTTTACAAAGAATGGACAGGCTGAAACATGTCATTTACCTACATTATTATTTGCCAAACTCAGTAAAATGTTCCAGTTTCCTGACAGTCTCCTCTCACCACTTCCTTTCAATCCTCCTCCTCCTCCTCCTCCCCTCCAAATGACAGGAGGCTGTTATTTTTAACTTTCTTTCCAGACGCCTCCTTTTTCTCCTCTTCCTTTTCCCCTCCATCACTCTTCTTCTTTTTGCTGGAGCTGGCACCGATTCCCTGGAATTTATCTGAGGAGGAGCGCTTGGCCGGTTTCTTGAAAAGGATTTTACCATCAGGAGGAGCCTCACCATCTGTGGGCCAGATGGAGGTGTGCATGTGTGGGGTAGCAAAGACAGGGGTTTTTATGTTAACACGCTCTGTGGTATGAATGAGTATTTTCTTACTCCTGGTGTGATTAAATCATTAAACTGGAGTCTCACCTTTCTCTGCACTGCCTCCAGCCTGCATTTCATCCTTTATCTTCTTCACCTCGTCCGCAGTCAGGTCTCCACTTTTAAGGACCACGACCTGAGGTAGCTCGTCCTCTCGATCACTCCCGCTGTCGTCATCCAGCGTTGGCATCGCCTGACGCTGAGATATCAAACAGATAGTCAGCCTGTGAGAGAAGTGCTTAAAAATACCTGATTCACTGTGGATGAAAGGAAAGGCAGTGCTGAGGTTTCTTATTTCTGTGATAATCATTTCATCAGACCAGAGAATTTTGTTTCTCATGGTCTGAGAGTCCTTCAGGTGCTTTTGGCAAACTCCAGGTGGGCTGTCATGTGCCTTTTACTGAGGAGTGGCTTCTGTCTGGCCGCTCTACCATACAGGTCTGATTGGTGGAGTGCTG
>VUQS01025017.1:3366-30529 GCA_015108495.1 Heterochromis multidens | reverse complement strand
AGGCTGCTGGGGGTTTCCCATGATGCACTGAGTATTTCTCTTTCTCTCACCGTGTTTTTACACCTCTCTGCATTTAATGAGCTATTATTAATCTCTTGCTCTCTTCCACAGCATGTCCTTCTCCCTTCACCCCCAACCGGTCGCGGCGGATGGCTGCCCCTCCCTGAGCCTGGTTCCGCCGGAGGTTTCTTCCTGTTAAAAGGGAGTTTTTCCTTCCCACTGTTGCCAAGTGCTTGCTCATAGGGGGTCGTTTGATTGTTGGGGTTTCTCTGTATTATTGTAGGGTCTTTACCCTACAATATAAAGCGCCTTGAGGCGACTTTTGTTGTGATTTGGCGCTATATAAATAAAATTGAATTGAAATTGAATTGAATTAACATTTTTTGGTTTGGTTTGCTGTTTAAGAGAAGCCCCCTCTGTGCACCCCTGCTGCCTCACAAACACAGTACAGCCAAGCATCCTCAAACAAAATAAATCCTGCATGTTACATTATAATCCATGCAATATCAGAACATACTAATGACAGTCAACGAATACGTGCCATTGCTTTTTTGTCAAGCAGATTATGTTTGTGATGGATTTGCTCAGACATGCCAAGACTGTCTTAGTACGTGTCCACGGGGGTGTTTTCGGATGCGAGGGGTTGCATGGAGTTCAGGTGGAGAAGTTCAAACACCTCGGGGTCCTGTTCTCGAGTGGAGGCCAGGATGGGGCGGGAGACTGACAGGTGGATCAGTGCATCACTACAGATGCTGTACAGGTCTGCTGTGGTCCAAAACAGCCCAAAGGCCATGCTGTCAGTTTACCTGTCGATTTAATTTGGTTCTCTCACCAACTGCCAGGAACTGTGGGTAGTAATAAAATACAGAAAACAGAATAGCATTAAAGCCAGTGTGAGGAGCTGAGAGTAGACCACTGCCACTGGTGAGGTGGTTCAAGCATCTGTCTTGGATGCCTCCTTGGATGCCGCCTTGGTGTGTGTTTTTTTCCCTTTCTGACTGCATTCAGTCAGACTTCAGTTGCACGGATATGTTACTGGGTTTGATCTGAAAACAGTCTTTTATTACTAACAGCGAGTGGTGCAGGCCTGAAAGCAGTGCACACTATGCAAACATTCACAGGTAATTTGATCAGCCAAAGTTTTGGGGAACTTTTGACCCCACCAGAAACAAACATCAACTCAGTAAGCATCTTTATTGTCTTTAATAGAGACTGAGAGCTTTCCTCTTTGATGGATCTAACTCGGTATGGCCTTTTCCTCTGAAGACACACTTTTTCTGCTCAGCCCATAAAGACTTGGAAGCAGCAAGTTACCCATTAGGCTGAAAACATTAAAAAGATGCTATAAACACTGACAGCTCTTATTTTTGATAATTTATACTGCTTGTCTTGTTTTGAATGTCACAACCAACTGAGGCTGATGATGTTATAATTATATTGTGCAGGCAAAGTAACTTGCAACATAACTACTGGTAAAGTTTTAAAGCAATTTATTGCTGCCATATGGAAGTTTTTTTAACTGTGCTCAGGCCACTGAGTCAGAAATGAATGCAATAAATCAATTTATGAAACTGCAGTTCCACAGAGAAAGCTCTTGGACAAGCCTTAAAAATACTGATTCCTCAAAGATTGTGCAAAACTATACAAACATAGTGAGGGCTTAAACATTGGTCCTCCACCCTCCTTTCCCTAAATCAAAATCTATCAGAACTAAAGAAGAAAAAAAGAGGAGCTAGAAACTGTAATCACACTGATGATGGAATGATGTTCATCTCTTAAGAAGTTACAGAGATGATTGAGTCATCTTTGTAATACCCATCTGCCGTCCCCTCAAACATCTCACACACAAGTATAAGAACTTCAGTGCTGTGACTGGGCAATATGATGAATCAAGACAAAACTTTATGAACATATCGACAGTAGACACAAAGATTTTGCCATTGCTATAATCCCTTTTCAATAAGTCTTGGTGAGCAATGTAGAAAGTCAATGCACAAAGTAGATGGATGACAATACTCAGGGTTTCTGTCTGCCCGTCAGCTCTATGCACTGGGTGGTCTGTAGTTTTCCACTGAACTAATCTCACACTGTCCGAGAAACACAGTGTTTCCAGTCTGCATATGTTTGACCATTTTGAGATTATTAGATGATTTGTCAAAAAAAAAAAAAAATTAAATCCTCATTTATTTCAATGGAAAAAATGGTCAGAGGAAGGGTGGACCAGAGCGCTTGAGTAAGTCAGATTTATTAGTAGTAGTATTAATAATAATAATAATTTTATTGTGTGTAATGTGTTTACCAGGAAAGCACACTGATGCTCATGCTAGTGCACTGAATCGTTATGATGTCATCATTAAGAGTCAGCTGTCAGTCTCACTCTGTCCTTTCTGAAACTCTTGACCAACAGTCTGAGTTATGATGACACATTTATTTATTTATTTATTTATTCTGTTCCATAAATATACAGAAACACATATTAGGATGTGACTGTTGTTGAAAAAAAACAAAAACAAATGGACAAGTTTGAAATATGTGGAGGAGGCAGGTAAGGCTTACAGTTAAAACTAATCCCTGAATATGTGACTTATAAATAAATATACAAAGATTTAACTACATTTTTGATTACTAATCACCAAAAAAGGCAGTTTTGTGGCTTGTATTCACACATTCCAAGTACCTGCTCAGCACTACGGGAACTATCTGAAGTCTACATGAACCACGATCCTGCATCCTGAACTCCCACTGACGCCACTCTGCATTCAACGGCTGTGGGGTGGACAAAGTAAACCGACAGAGTGGGAGAAGCAGAAACCCTACTGCTGAGCCCACAGTTTTCACTCTACAGGCATCATTTTATCACCAAATTAAAGGAAAATTCATCATCTTCATCATCTAACAGACTTACACGTTTAACCGCCCCATAGACATCAATTACAACTTGATCAAGGATTTTCTGAGAAAAGCAGAAGCTACCTGTTTTTCCATCTCACTGCTGTGAGCTCACTTTTTAACACAAAAACAGATCAGTGGAGCACTTTGCCAGGGTTTTTAAACCGGGGAGATACCACTTACAGTTTAGATTTTATAAGCAACAAGGTTTGCCAAACCAATTCCAGAAAAAAAATCTAACAGCTGGTTAGAGTACAGAATGCCATCACCATGGTAACTTTAACTACAGCGTAACTGACAGGTGTAAGGTGCATTTGAATTTCATCATCTGATTGGCTATTTGGATCTCTTTTCTCATTCAGACAAATGGTTGAATATGATTGGTAATGGTAGAAATGGTAAAAAAAATATATAAATAATAATATATATTATTTGAATAAACATGGCTGAACCTCCTTCCTCTGTTTTCCAGTGAACAGAAATACAATCCAGTTATGTGGCAATGAAATACTACACATGCACACACTACACTTTCTCTTCATACTGGAAGGGTTAGAAACCCAGGTTGAAATTAATGTTACAGCAGGAAGATGGTGCTAAAATACACCGATCAGGCACAACATTATGACCACCTGTCTAATGTTGTGTTGGTCCCCCTGACCCATCGAGGCATGAACTCCACTCAACCCCTGAAGGTGTGCTGTGGTATCTGCACCACCATGTTAGCAACAGATCCTTTAAGCCCTGTAAGCTGTGAGGTGGGGCCTCCATGGTTCAGACTTGTTTGTCCAGCACATCCCACAGATGCTCGAATGGATTGAGATCTGGGAAATTTGGAGGCCAAGTCAACGCCTCAAACTCGTTGCTGTGCTCCTCAAACCATTCCTGAACCATTTTTGCTTTGTGGCAGGGAGCATTATCCTGCTGAAAGAGGTCACAGCCATCAGGGAATACTGTTTCCATGACAGGGTGTACATGGTCTGTAACGATGCTTAGGTAGGTGGTACGTGTCAAAGTAACATCCACATGGATGCAGGACCCAAAGTTTCCCAGCAGAACGTTGCCCAAAGTATCACACTGCCTCCGCCGGCTCGCCTTCTTCCCATAGTGCATCCTGGTGCCAGGTGTTCCCCAGGTAAGTGACGCACACGCACCCAGGCATCCAAGTGATGTAAAAGAAATGAGCCTTGGCCGCCCATGACCCTGCTGCTGGTTCACCACTGTTCCTTCCTTGGACCACTTTTGATAGATACTGACCACTGCAGACCAGGAACTCCCCACAAGAGCTGCAGTTTTGGAGATGCTCTGACCCAGTCGTCCTTGTCAAACTCCCTCAAATCCTCACACTTGCCCATTTTTCCTGCTTCTAACATCAACTTTGAGGACCAAATGTTCACCTGCTCCCTAATATATCCCACCCACTAACAGGAGCCATGATGAAGAGATAATCAGTGTTATTCACTTCACCTGTCAGTGGTCATCATGTTATACCTAATCATTGCAACTAAATTAATTAATAAACTGAATTTACTCAAACAGCTGCTAACATCTACATTTTCTCCGTCAGTTTTCTGGAAAGCTTACTGGATCACAATGAACAACATTCTTCTTTAGTAAACATGAACACACTACATAATGAAAAACATACACACAACATTATGTCTTCTGGATATGCATGCAGTAGTTCAGGGTACAGTAAGCCGGGACAAATGCAATATGCAGCCTGCAGCAAGGCAGCAGACACAGCACGACTCAGCTGTCCTCTGAATGAACAGGGATAGGTTGCACACACTTCACACTGTCACGCAAACCTGGAAAACCTCACGACGGTGACTGTTCATGTGTGATTTAGAGATGGCAAGGACATCTGTGTGCACAGGCAGTGGCTGTGCGTAAATGACTAACATCACATCAGCATGAATGAGGTGTGTTCATTCATCTTCTACAGTCATGTGATCTCATGCAATGTCCTAAATACAGAATGGGTGATTTTATGCTAATTCAGCATTGAGCTTTTGGCACAAAGCAAACACTAACAAGAAAATCCAAGTTTACTCCTGTGTGAGTTTCTGTTCCTGTGAAAAATCAGCTTTTAACTTTTTAATAAGTGACATGAAAAGTTAACAGAAACCAGAGGAAGTTGGGCTGTTTAACATGTCAGATACAGTTATTAAGGCAAAGTGCACATTCTGTCTACTTCCAAACAACTGAGGTATTTGTCCAGCTAAGTGTGACATGAACATGCAAAAAAAAACCTTTTAATTCTCAGAATGAGAAGCGGAATCAATAACACAAGGTAACTTCTAAGTTTGGCTGACACATAACGATCCAAATTCCATTCCTCACTGCTTCTTACTAAATATTTTAAGTATTACAGGTAAACGGTGCTCAAATGACAATTTGGAAAATAATTCCACACTTTTCCAACACCTCTGTCACTGCACTGGCAGCTTTTCCAACCAATCTGATCAGTTTGTTTCCAGCATGCAGGGAAGCAACCTTAATATGTTGAGTCAATTAGTAGCAGCTGGGTAACATTCACAGCTTATCGTCCAAGTTACTTATCTAATGATGTCTAATGATCACAGCACTCACACTGGAGCTCGAGAAGCTCTGGACAAAATGGCTAATAGTGTTAAAAATGATTCTTACATTATCTACAGAATGTAATGACAAGCTTCTAGAAACAGGGTCCCTCCCAAAGCAAAGCTCAAAGAAATACAGGAAATACTGCTATTACAGCAGTGAGGAAACATGCACAGACTTTTAATATTTACAGTATTAATAAACTGGAAGACTTCCGTCACCTCCAGTTAATAACGTCAGAGAAACTAAATATATCTGAAATATAACCAAATGCAGGACATCAGGAAGCAGAGCAAAATTCTGAATCCAAGTGTTCAGTGGGCTGCAGGGGAATGTCTGGAAAGCTGGAGTAACAGCAGTGTGATGAATGGGAGGTAGAAAACTGGTGGTATCTGAGGTGACCGGCTAACTGGACACATGTAAGACAAATTCAACACACTGATAAGGGCGGGGTAGGCGCTAACAAAGGAGGGAAACTGACGGAGACAGGAAGTGAAACTGAATAACAAAATAAAACAGGAAATAAACAAATGAGACTTTCTACAGAAAGAGTTTGGTTTTTTACCATCGCTCATATTAATAAAACTTTCAGAGCAATGATTAGATTTTATAGATTTAATAGGTCAGAAGCACAAGTGCCAGCAATCAAATGCAGAGTAAATTTCACCTGCAAGCACACGTCTGCTTCTATGTTCTGAACACTTTGACTTCATTTGGAATTCCTGCCATCGTGCCACATGAATGCAAAGCGACTCTGCTCAGGTGATATGAACTCTGCATGACCTGCTGTTTTGACAGACTTTACTTTATACAGCATCAGCACATGAACGCAGCAGAAACACACACACACAGAACTGGAGTCCTCAGAAGAAAATAAGAACTGCTACACACCCCGGCCGGTAACGATGGACTTAAAAACATTCACATCTTAGACTCTGCAACGCAAATGATCTAACCTGTCAGTCATTACTGCAGCTGCTTTTAGGGGGATTTTTCTTCAGTTACACAGAAACTGTGATGCATCTTAGATGATTGTCTGGTAAGTTATTGTGCAGAATCATACTGCGATACCGTCTGTATTATGGGAAATGTATCGTGATACTATTGTGCCTCATACTCACCCTAATTTCTGTTGTTTGAGTTGAACTGGAAAAATATATAAATGTGAGATGACTCAAATCCAGTGTCTGATTTAAAGGTTGGATGGAGCTGCTGCATATGAGAATAAAAGTGTTTTGTGTCTTATATAAAGATCCTCAGGCGTGATTTGGGCAGCATCGTGGCTCAGCACTGAAGTCCTGAGTCTTGACCTTCTGTGTGGAGTTTGTTCTCGCTGTGCTTGTGTGGGTTTTCTCCAGCAGCTCCGTTTCTCCCGCCACTGAAAAACATGCTAAGTTAATGCTATCAGGGCTGTAGACACACTCACAAAAGAGACTCTTAATCTCACGAGTTTTTCTTCCTGGTTAAATAAAAGGTAATCAATAGAATTTTTTTTTTCAATATGATTTGGACTTTAAACTATTATGAAACAAGATAACTGAGATGTAAATGATGACTGCACTTTATTCCATTATCAAATGATTTGCACTCGTTCTGTCTTGTCTGCACATCGGTGGTATTTGTACGCATAAAAGCACAAACTCAGAGACTGTGGCATGTTTAACCCAGTTTTTTCTCCAGTTAAACTGTAGTTTAACTAAGGAATCTGTCCTTAGACCTTTTCAGGGAAAAAATGGTTTGATAAATGTGTCCAAAGTCAGTGAGAGAAGTAAAAGTAAGTCAAGTGAGACTTCTGTAGCCTGCAGGAGTCAATTAGTGGATTTCTCTTATGAATCCAGCAGCTCTTTGCCATTTTTAAATCCTGTTATACCCAACATAAAATAAATGTATCATTAAAAAACGTTACCTTGCAGAAGAGTTTAAAAATGTGAAGGTAGGGATCAACCTCACAGTGGAAAGCAAATGATGCCTTTAAGTGTGTTAATCTCCAGAAAAGCAGCTGACAGAACACAAACACACCCACATGCACACATAGATATGGTGATGCACACAGTGTGTATGTATACTCACAACTCTCACACACACACAAACACTACTGCCAGATGTGGCAGGCCTAATCAGGTCAATGTAAATGTCCATCAGTCCATCAGCTGGAATTAGACAGAAGGGTGGGGATGGGGCAGGGGGGGATGGGGGAGTAGGAAAATGTGATGGGGTTAGAAAGCAAGAGAGAAAGTGACAGAGTGGGGGTCAGAGTGGGGAATTAAGATGGAATGAGAGTGAAATAACCAATTATGCAAAGGCTGAAGAACACTGCGCTAAAAAAATTAAATGGGAAGTCTATAATTTATGATAATTAATGTTAATTCTGACCCCGTCTTGCAGGCTGCTCTCCTACGCACTCATTCATGCTCTCCTCAACACGCTCAGCAGTGATAACTCCATCTGTTGCAACTCAGGAGTGAGACGTGCATCAACTTTTGAGTCAATAGTGAGATGCTGTCAATCACATTCACTGACACAGTACATGAACTTCACATTAGCTTTGTGTTTGGAAAGAGGAAAAAAAAACCCAAAAAGCTTTTGCTTTGATTTCTGGCACATTGGTGTCCCTGGTGTGGGTTTTACCCATGTAGATGAACTCATGTCTTGGTTCAGCATGTATAATTCCAGTGTCAATGAGCATAAAGGTAATGTTAGATTAGTGTAAGTCAATAAAAGACATCCAGCAGCTGCTGTTTGCCCATCTGTGATTTTTTTAAATAATTATTTTTGGATGCACAGCACTTGGTACGATTATGCATGCATGACATGCAATCCTAATAAGACAAACAATCATTACTGAGGTTGTGTTTCATGTTCCTGTGCTGGTACAGATTACGAGTGTTAGAAAACAGGAGGTCAAAGGACAGAAGCAGTGTAAGATTATTCACAGTTTTAGTTATCAATGTGCAACCCTCGTTCGGGATGTCTTTCTTCTTGTTTTTGACATAAAGAACACCGATGTTGAGATCCAGACTGCATTGTTTGGAGGAGAAATGACCATTTATTTGATCTCATTCAGAGGGGAGTATAGTAGGGTTAAGTATTATGCTGAAATCTTCTAACCAGCACAGAACAAACTGCTGCTGTTCTCTCTCCCTCTGCATGACCTTCAAACCTACAGAGACAGCCCATTCTCCTTCTTGCTGTCTTGTCAAAACCACTCAGTTCTGTCTCAGGGGTCTTTTGTCAGCATTAGTGAGACAGGGCTGTCACTACCAACTTTTAACATGCTGTGCTACAGTTTGAAGGGGCATATTTAATCCAAACCACAATCTTTTTGTGAATTTAACCAAGTAGCTGTAAAGTAGTGCCTGAACCCATCAGTGAGGGAAAGCAAATGTATGAAGGAAGTGGGGAAAAGTGTAACCAAGTGAAAATAACAAATAGGTCCAAACGGGACTCTCAGTAAACATCTGACTGTAACGCCAGCCCGTTCCCATCCCTGCGCATCAGCTGGTACTGCTTAGTCAAAGCCTCTAGCATCGCTGAACTGGGTTATAAGTGAGATTGTCAGGAAGCAGGGATACTGCTGTCAAAGGACCATGATCTTTACCTGACCCTAAATGAGGAGTTTTAACACCTACACCTCAGTGACAGTGAGGAAACAAATGAGAGGATGATGGAAAGTGAAGACCAAATAGTGGAGAAAAAATGATTTCACAGGTTTAAACTTTTAACATTTACACTGATCACTATTCTTTTTCCTCACTTTTTAAGGTTGTATTCAAAGTAATAGTTATCCAGATTACATGTATTTAAGCAAATGTATGTGACAGAAAAGGATTACTTGACTGACTGAGTGGTGGACTTTCACTGCAGCCAAATGCATTTAACAAAAATATCTTGTTTAAGAGTCCCCGTTCACTATTAGGCTCAGTGCTAACAGAAACCCATTAAACCCCCACACTGTGAAAGCTGTAGGCTCCAGAACACAGCACGCTGACCTCTGGCTGGTTCCCGGTCCCTCCCTCACCCTCAGCCACTCAGTGAGGCCCATTACCAGCCCATTATAGTAATTCAATGGGATGCTGCCTGCATGCTGGCCTGCAGGGCACACACAGAAAAGCAAACACACACCTCCAGATATGGATGTTTACACATGCATGAAGACTACAGAGTGGGGTTTATATTAACATACAGTCAAGACAAAGCTTTTAAATTTGGACTCATATTCCCACATTTAAAATTGTTCTGTAATAAAATCACCAATCTGAAAAAGGTGGCGATCCAAATCAGGTTTACCCAGCATCCATCCAAATCACTGAGCTTCTCTCAGAGGAAAAAGATCCAATCTGTCCTTGATATGATCTGATGAGTTCATTTTGATCCTGCTTTTGCTTTGCCAACTTGCTTCTAATCACATTTGATTTTTTTCTACCACTGTGTGAATACATGTTTACAGCCAATAACCCTCCATTCAGCACAGAGCTGTCACAATAAAGCGCTTCTCAACCAGTATGCACAGTACAAAAGTCATCTCTAACATCCACACACCACTTCCCAGACATCCGTTTACCCATGCCACTGCTCTCAGGCCAAATGGGATATGAACCTCTCCAGTAAGTTCTGGGTCTGCCCAGGAGCCTCCTGAAGGCGCCTAGGAGGCAGTGTGATTAGATGTCCGCTGGCTGCTTTTGACAGGAAGGAGCAGTGACTCCACTCTGAGCTCTCTCCAGAGCTCCCTCAGCCCATCACCTAGCTGCTCCCAGTCTTCCCAGAGTAAGCTCACTGCATCCTCGACCTCATTCAGTCACTGTCCAGATCTCCTGATTATAGGTGGGGTTGGAATGTAGATCAACTGGTAAATATCTTACTGATCTCCATTTCACGCTTCACCTTTCCATCAGTCGTGAATAAAGTGCAGAGATACATAAACTCCTTCATCGGGGCAACATCTCTTCCCCCAACCCAGATCGAGCAATCCACCACATCCATCACTCACAGCTGCATTTGCCCTGCACACCTCCATGCTGCTGCAAAATATGAACTTATATACAATGGATGAGCTACTCAGTCATCAGAAAATGTACCTTTGCTACAAAAGATCTCAGACCATATTTTTATAATATGAACATTAATATATAACAGTGATACTGGATAAGTAGCCTAAAAAAAGCCAGAGAGTCAGTTTTAGAAAGAAGGAAGGGGCTTTTAAATGTAAAGAAAGGCTTAAAATCATGCAGTGCTGCATGTTTACTTCTCAAATCAAAGCCAATATTTGTCTTTAGTTCTGTGCAATAAAAACGCTGAAATATGCTGCTGTTTCTTTTGATTTCATCAGCGGTGTCTCCAAGGTCCAATTCTGCCTTTGTTACTGCTGAACAAACACTCAGAGGCAAACACTGCAAATGCTCACTCACTCACTCTCATGCCACATGGATGCTCATTCTGTCCACTAACACAAACACATTCAACCAAATTCACACCGTGAAGAATGGCCAAGCATGCATCCAAATCATGTGACTGAGTGAGCAGGCAGTGGGGTGAGGGGGTGAGCTTTAATGGGTTAAAGGGGAATGTGAAAAGAGCTCCGAGCCTGGGAGGTTTCCACATACTAAGTCCCATTAAAAAAAAAGAAAAATGTCAGCCATTCATTTTATTTAGGCAGCATTTTATAACACCACAACAACAGTCATCTGAAAGTGTTTTATCCCGGAAGGTAAAGATCCTTTAATATGGCAGGGAGAGCCACAGTAAGCAGGCATGGAGGAAGAGACACTTCTTACACCTTTTTGGAATCGAGGATTTAAAAATGCAGCAAACTCATGCAGGCTAAGTCAACCCAACGTGTAGTTGGATTTACAGGGAGGTGCACGTCAGGCGGAGAAGGGTTTCATAGGGGTTTGCAGTTACAATATAGCTACGGCATAGATTTCCCACTGAAGCAGTTAAGGATATGTCCTCTCAATGACATCATACAGAGCCAAGAGGAGGAAAAAAACTGTGAAAACAAGTATTCAGCCTGCAGAGATTTTGGCTCACAGGGACTATTTGTATGTACTGTGACATTTTTGAAACTTTAGCCATGTTTAAAACAAGCATCCACAATTTAACAAGCGTAAGGAAAAGCATATTATGTCCACTTTTAGTTATGAGACAGTTAAAAGACAAAAAGAAGCAACAAACCTTAACTCGCATAAAATTAAGCCAAACCTGCAAGATTTCATTCTTCTAATTTAAAGGCTGAAAAAGAGCTGCAGCCAAATCAATGATACCCAATCAAAATTAGGAGAAGCATTTTTCCTCTTTTAACATTAATAAAAGCCGCTTTACGATTAAATTAATTAGAGCGAACCTTCCATCTTTTCTGAATGACTGAAAGAAAAACGGCTTTGTTCTAAGAACTGACGGTAATTGAAAGTGACACGAAACTCAACCTCAATCTGATAACGGCTGAATAAACTGTGCAGATCAGAAAGCTGAGCCTGATGGATGGAGCGCGGGAACGATGACATCTAAAAATAGCAGTGGTATGTGAAATATTCATTAGACAAAGTGAGAGATAGATGGATAGAAGGGAGGGGGGATGGAGGACAAAAAACAGGTTTAGAAGAGATAAAAGGTTAACTGGGTGAGATCAAGTCAGGAATAAAAATTAGAAATTATGTCAGAACACTGACATTTTGGAAGAGTTAAAAAAATGGGTTATAAAACTGAAGGAAAACCAATAATTGGGCCATGGCGTCTGCCCCCCAGCCTGTGGTGTCACCACCATTTGTGTCCTCTCCCATGCAGAGAGGGAGCGAGGCTCTGAGCAAAGCACAGTCAGAAAATCACCAAAACACATGGAAATTCTTCCCTCGGCAACTCAGGAATAAATACAGACATGGAAGAAATGAGGGGGTGTTAAACTTTCTTCACCCCGGTGCCTGAATAGTAATTGTTTTTCCTCACCTTGGGGTCCGGCCTCATTAAAAAGTAGCCCTGGCTTTGTATGTGGAGACATGTGTCAAGCCTGAATCACTACAGAGAAAGCCAGGGAGCAGGGCAGTAACGTAGAGTAGGTGCTGGGTCCAAAAGGGATATTTCATAAAATCTAAAGGAAACTCATTAAATCCCAAAAAGTTGAATCTGTTCATCTGGACGTAGCGTTTTCTGTGGGAGAAAATGCTGAAAACGCTACGTCCAGATGAACAGATTCAACTTTTTGGGATTCGTTTACCTGGATTATTGAGCATGCATCAAGAGAAACTCATTAAAGTAATATTTGTCTTTTTGACTTTGTTTTCTTTCATTTTCAGCTTTGTGTGGGGATTCATTACTCATTTTAAAAATGCACTGATAATGAAGTGAAACTTCTGTTTTGATTTTGTGTTGGTCTTTCACAGAACACAGAACACGAGTTAGACGCCATAAGAAGATTCGAGCAGCCAGCCCGGGATCCAATCAAAATCACAAGACATATTTATGTGTGTGTAAAAACTTTGACCCAAACAACAAAATAAAAACCTACTTTTCCCACTAATAAATAACTAAAATGAATTCCCTCATGTTCTGCTGTGTTTTCCTCTGTTCATTACTCCTCAACTCGGCCTCGACAGACCACAGGTCGAGTAAAAACTACTGTGCGAGCAGCCCAGTCTTAAGCTGTAATCAATAAACTTGAAGAGGAGGAATTTGTTGACATTGTGAAAAGTGTAACTCCCTTGAACTTACTTTGAAGCAGCTGCGGGACTGCAGAACTATTGAACCCGCAGACCTTTTTTTGAAAGCGCTAATCAATAAATCCAGGGATAGACAGACAGGCTGGCATTGCATTTCAGGAAACTGTGTTGGGATTGGCTGACAACTTCTTTCTATTCACATCAAGGGAAAGAAAAAGTGTGGAGGGTCGAAAGAGAACAGCAGGAAGAAGGAAACTCCTAAAAGTGAAATGATGAGGATGCAATACATTTAAAAAAACAGCTCAATTAAGGAGTTTGCATTGTGTGAGAGTGAGCACAAGAAAGATTAAAGCAGCACAACGATCATCATAAGTCATGCAAACACAGGAGTAAACGGTGTACAGCAGACCGTCACTGTGGTGAGCCAGAATCACACCCTTTGCACAGCAAGTTTTCCCAACGTGAAAAACTCATCACTCAGATGAACATGTCGTAGCTTTTATATCGTACCTCATGTGACGTTGGTTATTTTTTCTTCATCATGCTGTAATACCCGATGACTGTTTTGTTTTGAAAATTGTGTATGTGAGAATGAAGACTCGCCTACTGAAGACCAAATCTACTATATATATATTCATTTATTACAAAATATTTAAACTGCATTTAAATGATTTAAATGACATAATATTTACTACTTATTTACTTACTTAAAATCTGTCTGAGCAAACAAGTCCATACGTAGTTGATTTAGTAAAGAAAAATCCTCTCACTCCCTTATTTTAAAGGTTTAGTCCGTATTGGCCAGCTAGCCCTGGCTTCCTGTCTCACCGGCCAGCGTGTTATTGTTGTAGTTCCTCGATATTAGTCCAAACACAGCACAGTGAAAGCGACCTCTCTCCTTTCATCTCAAACAGCATTCTGTCATAAAGCGTCTCCTTTAAATTACCACCATCTTGTGGCCACAGCTGGCTACTGTCTCCAGAAGCAGGATTAACTCTCTTGACTACGAGCCACTGAGATCTGTATTGGCCGCTGTTTTAATGAGCAGTTAACTAAGACTTGAAGGGAGGCTGATGGGAGACCAGCCTGCCAGACAAACTGCCGATGGCTCTGCTTCCTGAGATCACTTACGATCCAGGTCCAGAGCTAGCATAGCAAGTAAATGAACTTCTGAGACTCATCGTCTTAACAGAACAGCTTTCTCTTACTAAACACCTTGGTCAACATGTGTGATGTAGAGGAGACTCCTGCAGCACATATGAAGGAAAGCCTTGATGATGGAAGATGAACAGCTTTCAGATTAACACCTCTGAGAAATGTCTTAGTTGACCAAATGTACAAAGTGTAACTAGCTGATTTGCTAATATGCCACCTTTATTTTTCATGAATATTTTTAATCCCCCTGTAGATTGACAGTTAACCATGTCACACGGTGCTCAAGCCTTTAATTCAGCTGTGATTTTATATTCTATAAATGTATTTTTTATATATTTAATAAACAGGTGTAGGCCTGTTTTTCTGAGCTTGTTAAAAGCTGTTTTTTAGAGATACACAGTCCTCACAGGACAGCCACTACCAACATATTTTACATTACTGGTGATTAAACTGAATATCAAATATTTAAACTGAGTTCAACCTTAAACGTCTGCAGCAGTAATATTAATCCACAAACACTGATGGGGAACATTTTTCTGCAGAATAATTACTTTTAATACTGTATGTAAAATTGGCCAATAACACAGTTTTATAGGTAGTGAGGTGTTTTCATGCTGTTTTATTGCTACTTTTACTAAAGCAATGATTCTAAAAAAATCCTCCAGCAATACAATCTCAATCTGAGGGAAACTGAAAGGTTCAAAGAAAGAATAATAATTAATAATTTGTGAAGAGGCTACAGCTCAAAAGAAATCCAGGAGCCAGCTGCTCCTGGACAGCACCTTCAACACCTTTCATAAACATGTTAAAGACTCCAAGAGACACCCTTAAAAGCCCCATGAAGAGAACTAACTCACCTTTGCTAATTTGATTGTTCAATTGAGAACAGATAAGCAAAAAGGAACTTTTGTGACTCCAATCAGTGAGTTTTTGGAAACAGGAAGAGGAAGTTAAAGCCTGAAGCCAGAGAAAATCGACTGAAAGTTTGCTAGTTTAAATTCTAGTCTAGCTATGGAAAGTAAATGAGAAACAGTGTCCTCTCTGTCTCCCTCAGGAGCCCATGCTCAAATCATTTACAAACTGCTTGAGTGGAGCTCCTCAGTGATGAACAAGAGAAAGATGTGACTGCACAGAGACTAACAGCATGACAAGGATGTGCCCAGCCTGAAGGATGATTTTTAAGTCAATGTTTCCCAGAAAATGGATGACAGTGACTCTCAAAATGAATGACAGAATCTGCCTTTTCAAGTCTCAGGAGTGACGACTCCAGACGGCGTAGTAATTGAGGTCACGTTATTATTGAGCTGAATGGATGGGCCAACACAGTAAACCACCAATCATGTCACCGTGAATCAATTACTGAATTACACAATTACTGTCCAACTGTGACAAATGACAAAGCTCTCCTAACATGAGAAAAGTAATCATTTTAACCAAAAATATGATCCTTTCCTCAACCTAACCAAGGTGTTGCAAGGAAGCCCCTGCACAATACTGCAATTCAAACCAATACAAAATTCAAAGCTAAAGAAATACTAGAATGCACAGAACATAAAAGCAGACCTGGTGCACTGATATCATCCAAAATGGCTAAAAGGCAGCATCCACTGAATTTGCAGGTAGAGAGTTCCACAGTTCAGGTACCACAGTCTGAAAAGCCTCATCACCCCGAGTCGTTAGGTGGATACTGAGGACAGACTGCACTTTCAGAGTTTTTGACCTGATGGTGGAGGAGGAGATATGCTACAGTGCAGGAACCCAGATATGAAATGCTCCATGAGTGACTGTGAGAATTTCTAAACTAGATCCTGCTAATGATAGGGAACTAGTAAAGTCTGACCTAGTCCAGTTACCTGGTGAAGTGACGGAAATGTGTGGAACTGGTTCCAGATTGGGAATCAGCACTTCACCGATGGAAAAACCAAGATCTAGAGAGCTGCTCAAGTTGGGTGTCAAAGGACAGGAAAAAAAAAAAAAAAAAAAAAAAAAAAAAAAATCATATGATACTTTTATAAGGTGATATAGGTGCATAAACTGGTCATTTTTAACTCCTTGCTAGGTGGTTGCTAGGCAACATGATGACACTGTAATATCTGATATAGATAACAACCTTCAAGGGTTAAAATTGAACCTGTGTGCCAAGTTTGGTTGCTCAGCTCCTGATGGTCTAGTAGGAGTTTGTGAGCAAAGAAACAAACACACAGACAGAGATTTCATGCATTATAGTAAGATGAGACCATACAGTACATAATACACTACGGTTATAATAAAGCATTAGCTTAATACATGACAAATATAACTGACCAAGAAGTTCTGTTTTTACTGTTGTGTAAAATTCTTTCATGACATTTAAAGCAAGCAAGCCCACACTGTACAATTTGACTGTCTTTGTGGATATTTCGGTGTTTAAATATTCATCACTAGGCTGATGTTGAACTCGTGTTTTTGTATCATTTGAGTTCAGGCACAAGGTTTTTTTTTTAACAGACTCCCTTTTCATTTCTTCCTGTCATTATTTTTGAATATAGTGGTCTAAGGGTTATTCTTCCAACATCTTTGACAGCCTTGCCTCACTGAAGCAATCCACCCACCTCAGTCCCGCGGCACGACTGATGATTTACATATTCAGAGTTATCTTAAAAAGTGTGGAGTATAGACAATTATGTAACGCCATTGTGCAGACAAGTCAGCCTCTTTGGGTCAGAATACAAGGCCAGAAATGGGCATTTTACCAGGGCTACAACTTAGTCAGCGATAGAGCATGACGAACAGGACGTGGGGGAGTATAGGATAGAATAGGAGTGGCTGATGGGATGAAGTAGGATAAACAGGATGACTGCATCTACATGTAAAACTAGCCTCCAACTCCAACAGTGAAAGGAATCTTCAAATGGGGCTCAACCTAAATACCATGAATTCAACCTGACATATTGCTGCACACATTCACACGCTCCCCACTTATCCTCCTCTCTGTACTGCTGTGATCAGTTTGTGTGTGTGTGTGTGTTTGTGGATGTGTGGATGTGTGTGCGTAAAGGGTCGTATTTTTTTTTCCTCTCTCAGAAGTCACAAGGTTTTGAATTATTCATGAAATACAACCAGGCTTGTGCTAAAGTGTTTCCTCTGCCTTTCTTCCCTCTTCTTCGGTGTGCACGATTGTGTTTATTTGTTTGTTTGTTTAGGGATATCAGCACCAGCCAGAGCAGGCAGCAGTTGGTGTATATCAGTCTATTGTCTATTGTTTATGTAGATGCTGACATGCTCTAACCTGATGTGCTGTGAACTCCTCTTTCAAAATGGCTGTGGGAGGAGTTAACAAGCACCTCAGGCTCAGCTGCAAGCGGCTGCTGACAGAATCATATCAGGGAAAATAAGAAGTAGGTCAAGAGGTTAGCTAAGGAAAAGTGAAACCATCAAAGTAAGTCTTGAGCTATCCAATCCAAAAAGTATACAACGACAAATAATAACAAAAAACTTGAAGATGTGAAAAAGAATGAATATTTTGTGATATCTCAAATCTAAAGTTTTAGGCTGGGATAATAAACACATTGCAGAAGGGATATGCAGGTATACTTGCATGTGAAGTGAGGCAAAACCGTACCGTCACTGAATATGGACAATGACAACCATTTTAATGTTAGCTGTGAAAGGAATCTACTGCTGGCACAATCTGGATTAATGTGGTTAAAAGCTGAGGTTTAAAGAGATTGAAGGATAGCTTTACTTCAGTAAAACTTGTCAAAGCGAACAAAGGAGGTCAACAGATGGATAGAGGAAAGGATGATATAAGAGAACAAATTAGATGTACTGCAGCAACGCAAGCAAATAGAGCGTGGGTAGTGAACTACAACTCCTTGGGGGAAGGGATCTCAGTTTTCAGGACAGGCCTGAAGATCAGAGAACATACTGAGCTGGGAAGGGATATTGAGATGGGATGGAGGAATGTCACACTTGCTATCAATGAGCTGCCTGTGTGTTTACTAAAGCGGAGGCTGCGGGAAAATGTTTTGAATTGTCGCCATTTGGGACGGATTACAACCCACTGCCCTCTGCACCCCGCCGCTGCCCGCGAGCCCTCTGAGATGAGCTCTGTCTGCTTCGAAGGAAGAGACCTATACTAAGACATACACAAGCCTTGCCCCCAGCTACTGCACCATTTCCTCCGACACCACAGCAGAGCTATAAATAAGTTGGAAGCCTGCCCTCTGAGATCAACCAGGACAAAGCTCCAGCAGACACTGAGACTACGGCCTCATCACACACCACTCAGCAGTGGTTGAGGGGAAGGCAGACTTAAAGTTCTGTCAACAGTGGAGCTGAAAAAGAGCTTGAGCAGTATGGAGTTTCCAAGTTAGTTGTTTAAAGGGTCCTTCAGGATGCAGGAATGGCTTGATAATTCTAACTGTTAGAGGCAGCACCCACTTTTTTCTGTCTGCACTGCAGAAACTGAAGACCATTGTGGTTCTTTTATTTTTTTTTAGCTATTTTGGTACTTTCTCAGCCTCTGAAGACTTTGAGTGACATAGGTTTACTGTGATTAGTCAATAAGTGTACATCATTTGTGCAAACACATTTAAAACCAGTGTAAACACTGGTAAAAACATTATGAATAGTATTTGTACATTCACTGGCCGCTTTATTAGGTACACCTTGCTAGTACCAGCTTAGACCCCCTTTTGAGTTGAGAACTGCTTTAATTCTTCACGACATAGATTCAACAAGGTTCTGGAAACATTCCTCAGAGATTTTGGTCCATATTGACATGACAGCATCACACAGTTGCTGTAGATTTGTTGGCTGCACATCCATGAAGTGAATCTCCTGTTCTACCACATAACAAAGCTGTTCTATTGGATTGAGATCTGGTGACTGTGGAGGCTACTTGAGTACAGTAAACTTACTGTCATGTTCAAGAAACCACTTTGAGATGATCTGAACTTTGTGACATGGTGCATTATCCTGCTGGAAGCAGCCATCAGTTGATGAGTACACTGTGGTCATAAAGGGATGGACATGGTCAGCAACAATACTCAGGTAGGCTGTGGTGTTTAAACAATGATCAGTTGGTACTAAGGTACTAAGGGGCATATCTTCTTGGCTGTGCTCTGATTTGGGCTATAGCCCATCTGTCTCAAGATTTGACGTGTAGGAAAATCCTAGTAGATCAGCAGTTTCTGAAATGATGAGATCAGCCCGTCTGGCACCAACAACCATGACACATTCAAAGTCATTTCAATAACCTTTCTTCCTCATTCTGATGCTCAGTTTGAACTTCAGCAGGTCGACTTGATCATGTCTACTTGCCTAAATGCACTGAGCTGATGCCATGTTATTGGTTGAGTACTTATTTAAGTTAATGAGTAGTTTGATCCAAAATGCTGCAGCGAGAGTACTGACAGGGACTAGAAAGAGAGAGCATATTTCTCCCATATTGGCTTCTCTTCCCTCCCTGTTAAATCCAGAATTGAATTTAAAATATTTCTCCTTACATAACAAGGTCTTGAATAATCAGGCCCCATCTTATCTTAAAGACCTCATAGTACCATATCACCCCAATAGAGCACTTCACTCTCAGACTGCTGGCTTACTTGTGGTTCCTAAAATATTTAAAAGTAGAATGGGAGGCAGAGCCTTCAGCTTTCAGGCCCCTCTTCTGTGGAACCAGCTCCCAGTTTGGATTCGGGAGACAGACACCCTCTCTACTTTTAAGATTAGGCTTAAAACTTTCCTTTTTGATAAAGCTTATAGTTAGGGCTGGATCAGGTGATCCTGAATCCTCCCTTACTTACTCTGCAATAGGCCTAGGCTGCTGGAGGCTTCCCATGATGCACTGAGTGTTTCTCCTTCTCTCACCTCTTTTCAATCACCATTTGTTTATACACCACTCTGGATTTAATCATGAGTTATTATTAATCTCTGGCTCTCCTCCACAGCGTGTCTTTTGTCCTGTCTTCCTCCCCTCACCCCCAACCGGTTGCAGCAGATGGCTGCCCCTCCCTGAGCCTGGTTCTGCGAAGGTTTCTTCCTGTCAAAAGGGAGTTTTTCCTTCCCACTGTCGCCAAGTGCTTGCTCATAGGGGATAGTCTGATTGTTGGGTTTTCTCTGTATTATTGTAGGGTCTACCTTACAATATAAAGCGCCTTAAGGTGACTGTTGTTGTGATTTGGCGCTATATAAATAAAACTGAATTGAATTGAACTCAACAAGTGTAGCTAATGAAGTGGCTGGTGAGTGTATAGCACTTTTCTGATCCTACTGACATGATTACAGAAAGTAAAGGACCACAAGATGCGACACTGCATAACTGATAGCTGATAGCTTTGAAGGTGTCTAGTTCCTGGGAGACCTCCTCAGTAGGTACTAGCTCCCAGGTAGTCCTCCGATCTGGTCCTAAAGCTGCTAATGATATCACATAAGCACTTTTCCTTCAAGTGGACAGCGACAATGTGTCCATGAGTACTTTAACCTCCCAGTGGAGTCAGATCACAAAACAGAATTTCAGTGTAGTAAACCTGCCACTATGACAAGACCAAAAATGTACAGCCATTATAGAAAATTTCTGAGGCTGAACTCTGAGCTCACTAAACATCTGCTTCTTTGGCCAGCCTTACATGCTGATGTTAAGTAGGTATAATGTTTACCATGGTCACCATCTTAGTTTAGTGTGTTGGTACAGCTGAGGCTGATGGGATTGTGATACTATATTTGAGAAAAAATGACACTGAGCACACGTGTCAACCAAATTTCACTGGAATCAACCCTGTAGCTGTTGAGACATGTCATCCTGCTTGCACAAGTCAGGAAACTGAAAAGTCAGAAATTCACCAAAGGTTTTTATAGCAGTCCATGGACAGATTAACCAATACTGCAATACCTGGAGCTAGCAGAGCCATAAAATAGTTAACAGCAAACTGTTTTACAGTATACAATAAAAACAATTGTTATTTGACTGTTAGACCTGGTACATAAGCCTCATCTCACAACATTGGAATCTGCCTGGCTTTGTTAAGTAAGAGTTGGGTTTTTCCCCTGACTTTTGTGAACCTAAGTCACTTATGCCATCCACACACCTGGCACATGTCAGTGTGACTGAGACTACGCAAAAAAAAGAAGGAAAAGTATTATATAAAAGCTTTATATAAAAGAAAACTAATTCAATTAAAACTACAAAAGCTGGCAGAGAGCATAAAAGTACCAAGTGGGGGTGTTGGCTGAAGTAAAAACACAGTGAAGGCAATTTAAACACTTGTAGAGAGTGGTGAAATGTCTAATGAGAAACAATCACCAAGTTTAGTCTACAGAAGATAGCGTGTACTTGCACAAATAAAACACTTGAACGGTTTCTCAAGGGGTTAAGATGGTGTGGCTATTCCAAATACATTTTGCGTCTGGACATGATAAATCTTGATTATATTTTCTAATATTTAACTGAGGAAGTTTAACATCGTGATTTGTTTGCTGCAAGTCTTGACCCTGACACACACTTAGGAAGACCTTGAATTGCATTTTATCTTTACTGAGTCACCCACTTAAGAAAGAACACAACCAATCCAGTTTTATATTGACTCAGAGCTAAATATCTGCAACAGAATGCAAAAAAAAAAACAAAACATTCTGCAGTGGATTCATGATAAACGTTCAGACAACACACTTCTCACTCTCAAAAAATGGCATCTGATGAACTTTATTTTGAAATTCTGCTAGTAATGGAACAGCAAACAGCCACATATAGAAAACACTGAGGTTGAGAAGAAAGAGAGAGGGACATGGGTTTATTTACTTGGCCTATGGGCTGACCTGAGGGGGTTCTGCTAAGCACCAAAATTGAGGGATGAGCATATCGGCCTCTTTGGCTGCAGTCTGCCACCTCTTCATCCACCTCCACAGCTGAGGCATAAACGCTTCGGAATTTTGTAATGGAAGAGGAGGAGAAGGAAGAGGGAGGGAAAAGTTGTCATGTTACAAAACAAGAGATAAAGAGGCTCCAGCTGTGCCTCTTAAATAAAACTCTCCAATAGGGTTTGGAGGAGGTGTTAAAATCTGGACAGTGGTGACCACATAGTGATAATGACAGCGGTTACATACAGATTAGCACAAAGAATATTCATGTTTAAATACAATGGTTGAAATAATTATTTGATCCCCTGCTGAATTTGTAAGTTTGCTCAGTTCCAAAGAAATGAACAGTCTCTAATTTTTAGGGTAGTTTCATTTTAATGGAGAGAGACAGAATATCAACCAAAAATGCAGGGATGTATTTGATGCTCTGCAATCAATCAGTCAATCAATTACAGATACTCCTGATCTCAACTCATTATGTGTATAAAAGCACACCTGTCCACATAATCAATTTCTTCCATTCCAACCTCTCCACCACTATGGACAAGACCAAAGAGCTGTCAAAGGACATCAGGGACAAGATTGTAGACCTGCACAAGGCTGGAATGGGCTACAAGACCATTAGCAAGAAGCTTGGTGAGAAGGTGACAACTGCCGGTTGATTATTCGGAAATGGAAGAAATATAAAATGACCATCAGTTGTCCTCGGTCTGGAGCTCCATGCAAGATCTTACCTCATGGGTTAAGGATGATCGTGAAAAAGGTGGTGGATCAGCCCAAAACAGCATGGGAGGAGCTTGTTACTGATCTGAAGGCAGTTGGGACCACAGTCACCAAGAACACCATTGGTAACACATTATGTGGCAATGGATTGAAATCTTGCAACACTAGAAATGTCCCCCTGCTCAAGAAGGCACATGTACAGGCCTGTCTTATGTTTGCCAGTGAACTTCTAAATGATTCAGAGAAGGCTTGGGAGAAAGTGCTGTGGTCAAATAAAACAAAAATCTCTCTCTTTGGCAACTCAACCCACCGTGTTTGGAGGAAGAGAAATGCTGAGTATGATCCAAAGAACACCATCCCCACAGTCAAGCACGGAGGTGGAAACATTATACTTTGGGGCTGTTTTTCGGCTAAGGGTACAGGACGACTTCATTGCATTGAAGAGCCAATGGACGGGGCCATGTACTGCAAAATCTTGGACAAGAACCTCCTTCCTTCAGCCAGAACACTGAAGATGGGTTGTGGATGGGTCTTCCAGCATGACAATGACCCAAAACATATTGCCAAGGCAACAAAGGAGTAGCTAAAGAAGAAGAACATTAAGGTCATGGAGTGGCTTAGCCAGTTTCCAGACCTCAGTCCTATAGAAAATCTGTGGAGGGAGCTGAAGCATCCAGTTACCAAGCAGCAGCCAAGAAACAAAGGATTTAGAGAGTTTCTGTAAAGAGGAGTGGGCCAAAACCCCTCCTGAGATGTGTGCAAACCTGGTGGCCAACTACAAGAAACATCTTACACCTGTGCTTGCCAACAAGTGTTTTTCCACCAAGTACTATGTCATGTCTTGCTTGGGGCTCAAATACTTATTTCAATTAAATTTTTTCAATTAAATTTTATTTATATAGTGCCAAATCACAACAACAGTCTCCTAAAGGCGCTTATTTCACTCAATGACATGCAAATCAATTTATAAATTTTATGTAATGTGTTTTTTTTCTGAATTTTTGGTTGATATTCTCCCTCTCTCTCCATTAATATGAAACTACAGTAAAAATCAGAGACTGTTCATTTCTTTGATAGCGAGCACACTTTCAAATTCACCAGGGGATCAAAGAATCATATCCCCCACTGTAGTTGTCACCTACAATTTGGTAATAAAGTTTTAAAAAATAGCAATCCAAGTGAAAGTTGGACTTCTGAGTGCAGACTCACTCAACCACCTTCTGGATGGATGTAAATTTTGTGCCATGTGTAAGCTTGTATACATGAAAGTGTGTGTCATGCATGCATTAAGGGCTCAGGAGAATTATCATGAGGAATGTGCTCAAGTCTGATGCTAGCTGCCAAGTTAAATGGGGCTTCATTGTTCTGAATGTGACTGTTTGGTTCTTACAGGTCAAATCTGAGCAAAAACTCCACAAATTTCAACGAGCCTTTGTGGTATTGTGAAGCAGAACCTATTAGATGAAGCAGAGTAATCAAATGTGAACATAATTAAGAGCTATTTGGATGTCTGGCGAGATTTCACCATGTCTCAGCTCCAGTGTGGTAATCAACCATGACTGCTATTTGTACTAGACTCACTGTTTGCACTCTGGGGGAGAAGGCCGTGAACTTGTTCACTTCCACATAAGGATTCAATCAAAAAAAGAAGACGGGACGAAGCAGAAAACCACAAGGTGTGATGCACCATTATCAGCTTAGTCAGTTTAGACAAATCCCTTTGCTTTACCAGCACCAAAGCACACGCTGTAAGCAGCGGCAGTGGCAGAAAAATGACAATTAAGCCTTCTTAGTATGCTGCTGAGGGGAACATATTAAAGAAGATTATATGAAATTCTTTAGTGCCTTTTCATAAGACCAGTACAAATTTCAAGTCTCAGTGTGACGTATGAGCTCAATACAACAAGACCTGATTCTCTAGAATGTTCTTTCACATTTGGCCTCCATGTGCTAAAGCAACTTTGGCTCCCTAAGGCTAATAACAGAGTCTTCAACAAGACACTGAGAAGCAACAAACAAGTCCTCAGAGCTGACCTAACATGGATTTAAATCTAAAGGTTGCTGAAATTTTTTGGGAACTTCGGAATTTCAAATAAGTCTGCATGTAAATCTAAGTCACATTTAACTTAGTAGTATATGTACCTTTTTGTCCAGAGTTAGATGAGGAGATTGATAAATCTATGTCTTTGGCATTTTCAGCCAGTTCATACATTTCAAAATGCAATCACTCCAAAGTACCTCATATAAATGTCTTTAGTGATATTTACAAAATATATTCCAACTAGTCATGGTGTGTGTAGGCTAATAATAGTGGAGCAAACAGCCACCCATTCCTTTCCCAGAAGCACACAATGCACATAATCAGAAAGCCTACACAGACATTTGAATGTGGGAAATCTTCCACAATAACTCAGTTGCTTAAAAACTGTGTACAGCACTCAGACTCTTGCTCATAAAGTTAGGTCCATAGGTTTTTGGACAGTGACATATTTTGTAGTTTTGCCTCTGCACACCACAGCAATGGATTTTACATCAAACAATCGAGATGTGATTGAAGTGCAGACTTTCAGCTTTAATTCAAGGGGTTTAGCAAAATAACTGCATTAACAGTTTAGGAATTACAGCCATTTTTTATACACAGTCACTGAGGCCTGTTCTCTCATTATTCCTGACAAACTAAGCCGATTAAAGATAATTTCTTGCTTTTTCAGCATGCTTTGCAAGGGGAAACAACATCTGATCAGTTTTTTAGTGTTTGGCTAGATCTGCAGAGAGAGTATAGCGCTGTAGACTTCACAATTCATCCTGCTACTTCTATCAGCAATCACAACATCAATAAACACTAGTGACCTGCTTCCATTGGCAGCCATACATGCCCATGCTCTAGCATTGCCTCTACTATGTCTGACAGATGATGTAGTATGCTTCTGGTAAAGTCTAATCTGACCTTATTGTTCTTGAGTGTAACCAGTGGTTTGCACCTTCTTGTAAAGCCTCTATATTGTTGTTCATGAAGGCAAGTCTTGATTGTACACTTGACTTTGTGTGAGTGTTTTTCATTTGGTTAGATGTGAAATTGTTTTGGGTTTTTTTTAACCATGGAAATAATTCTATCATCAGGCACTTGTCATGGCAGTTGTGTTCTGTGATCTTTCAGGCCTTTTGGTGCTGTTGAGCTGGCCACTGTTGATTTGGCTACTCCTGACGTTTTGCTGTCTCTCTGATAGGTTTACGTCAATTCTCTTTGGACATCATATGGAAAGTTCGAGTGAAAAGCCATAAAAAGCTATTTCAACACTTGGGATCAACTCCAGATCTTTTATCTGCTTAGTTTGTCATGGGATAAGGAGGGAACAGGCTCCACCTGGCCATAAAACTGCCTGTCATTCAACAACATAACAGTTTTGTTAAACCCCTTGAATTAAAGCTTAAACTCTGCACTTCAATCACATATTGATTGTCTGGTTTAAAATCCACTGTGGTAGTATACCGAGACAAAAAAAAAATGTGTCATTGTCCAAAAACTTTTGACCTACATGTAACTGTAAATGTGTATTTGACTTTAAAATGTTTGCCAAGAATTGCCCCATAAATAATCTCAGTTGACCTGTATATTTGCTCAGGCTGAATTCTCCACTATAGACCACGTGAGGAGATTTTTTACCTCAGAGTCAAGACTGACTGCCTGCTCTTAGGATTAATTTTACAATTAGGCTTATGTTACAGTTATTGTTGTTTTCTTTGCATTTTGGATTAGAAGTTTGGAAATAAATCTAAATCACAGTGGCATGAATAATGACCTTGGTGCTGGTGTGTCTGGGTCTGTGGTTCAGCGCACATTGTTTGTTTGAATCCGAGTTAGGAAAAGTTTGCTGGGATGAAGCCATGGGGACCCTTATTACATTGTGAAGCCTAGATACATACTGTAATTTATCAGCAAGCAGTGGAGAAAAAAATGAGGTCTGGCTGTATAGACCTGTGGATGCGTGTCCACTCTGTCCCTGAATAAATGGACGTCAGTGAAAAAACCTCTTATAGGAGAGGCTTTAATGGATGTTAATAAATGTATTTGTTAGAGGCCTGGTGCTAAAGAAAACAGACTACATATTAGTTATATCTGTTGGTGCAACCAAGACTGGGAACATTTTGAACAAATAAAAAAGACATTTCTCCTGGGGCTAGAGCTGAAACTCAACTATGTTTACAACAGGAAAATAAAGCAATTTATCTAGCACATTGATAAAAGAAATAAATACATGAATTCTGTCTTATGCTGCAACAATTTATCACATTGCCTCCCTCGTGCTTTACGTAATCTGAAA
>VUQS01025007.1:10207-22595 GCA_015108495.1 Heterochromis multidens | reverse complement strand
AGTGGTCTTGAGCAGTAGTTCTCCAGGCTTTCTGAAGGTCTTTCAAAGTTTTTCTTTGGACATTGGCTGCTTTTTCACTCATTTTGTCCAGTCCTTGTACCTGACCATTTTCAGAGGACTGTTTCATTGTTAAGCCTCTTAACACTGACCTATGAATCATTCAAGCATAAAAATGTCACCTAACTCAAATAAACCAGTGTTATGACAGACAATTTACCAAAGAACCAATTTTAAATTATATCTTTGGCACTTTGTTACTAGCCGCCTGTTGCAAAAACAAATAATGACATTTCTTTAGTAGAATCTATCAAATATGCCAAAGATAACAGTATAATAGGCATAAAATAGTATTTTTGCACCAACAAGGTGATTCCCAAAGAATTATTAGCTGAAAATGTGGCATATCTGGGTATGTTGTACAGGTTGTCCTTAAAAAAATAAAATAAATAAATAAATAAAAATCGAGCAAACTGCACAAATGGAGGACAAAAGAAGTGTCAGCCCTAAGAAAACAAAAAAACCCAAACAAACAAAAAAAAAAAACCCACAACTATCTATAGCAGATGAACAGTATGAAAGTCATGTCCTTAAGCAATAGGAAAATATCCAACAAAGACCTGAAACAAGACCTGACAGATATATCTGACCTTTCAGTTGACCATGTACTGTTCAATGAAGCCTCATCAGAAATGGTCTGTATAGAAAGATGGCTATAAAGAAACCATTTCCCAGGAAGGGAAACTAAGAGAAAGAGGCTGAGGTTTGCCAAATTACCAAGAACTGGACTGAAAATCAGTAGTAACAGGTCTGATGGAGTGATGAATCCAAATTTGAAATTTTGTGGTTCAAATCATCATCACTATGTACTGAGACGGTCAGGATAGAGGTACAACAGTGAGTGTCTACAGCCATCTGTAAAACATGGTGGAGGCTCTGTCATGGTTTGGGGCTGCGTTTCAGCCAGTGGTGCTGGAGATCTTGTCAAGCTGATGAATTATGAACGCAGAAAAGTACCATCAGATTTTGATTCACCATGCAATAGCATCCGAAAACCATCTGATTGGCAACAGCTTTATTTTTCAGTGTGACAATGACCCCAAACATACTGCCAGAGCAGTAAAAGCATACCTGGATAGAAAAACACAGTACTTTAATTAATAATAGTTTGAAATGTGATTGTAGTTTGTTTTCATGACTGTTTTAAATAGTTTGAATATTTCTTTGTTTGGATTACCCTGTTACCAAGTATGTCACTTTGAAAGTATTTAAGTAGACGTCACTTTGAAAGTATTTAAGTAGACATCACATTTGAAAAAGTAAGCATCTCCGCAAACAGGCTGTTTGTAATGAACCATGATGGTTTAGTTATGTATAGTGTTAAGAAATGGAGGGAATTTTACTGGTGGGTGAATTGATCAAAGACAACTTAATTTATGCCTTTAGGGTAATTTGCAAATTAAAGGCAGGCTCGCTGTGTGTAATATAACCACACATCAATGAGTCACACCCAAATGTTGTGCTTCTCAGAAGCTACATTATAGCATTCAGCTCATCTCAAAAGAGCCATTGCGCAGTCAAGTTTGCTATGGAAATTTTGCTGACTAGCTCCTTTTCTGTTATCAGGCTGTTCTAAAACGGGCTGCCCGTGTAGGAGAGGACAAAGGCGCTCAGAAGTCCTCAGGTGAGAGTGATACTTTTTTTTTTTTTTTTTTTTTTTCTTTTTTTAATTTGATGCATGAGAAGTAAATTATAAAATCAAAAGCATAATAACACACATACACATTCTTGTTGTAACCACACTGACTTTAACTTGATTGACCTTCACCAATGGATAATTATAATGTTTAAAACTATATAAAGGCAAAAAGAGATCTTGAGGAGTAAGGTTAGAGCATGCTTTTAGAGTGGAAAATCCCCTCACCCATACAAATTACATGCTGTATGCAAATGTACATTTATTAGTTGCTACTCCACTGATTAGATTTTGATGGGTCAGTGTGTATTTATCTTATCAGATGCTGAATCTTCACAACTGAAGCCCGCTGAAGACGTCACTTCAGACCCCTGCAAATCTAGCGAGAGTTCAGACGCTACCCAGACGCTTGGAGACAAAGAGATGGAGGAAGAGAGAATAATGGAACAGGAGGGAGGTGGAGGTGAAGCTGAAGCCGAGCCAGAAGAGGAGGGAAATCCACTCACAGGAGCCAAACGGCAAAATGCAACTGAAAACACAGAAATCCCAGACGCTAGTGAAAAGTCAGTTGGTAAAAATGGTGTGCCAGCTGAAAATAACACCCGTTCATTCAAATGTAATGCCTGCTTGGAAAGTTTTCCCAGCAGAACTGCCTTGAGTGTTCATTACAACTCTGCATCCCACATTCAGAGAATGACGACAGGCTCTGGAAAACAGGGTGCAGAAAGTAATCCCCAAACTCCTTCAGTTCCAATCCTGTCTCGGCCATATATATCAAACAAGCCCTACCAGTGTGCTGTATGTCGAGTCTCCTACAATCATGCCATCACCCTCGAGAGCCATATGAAATCTGTCTTGCACCAGACCCGCAGCAGAAATGCTGGAATTGCTGCACATGCTGCAAACAGCGCAGTGGCTACTGCTAGTTCGAGAGGTAGTACTGCCAGTGCTCCCAACACTGTAATTACCACGTCAGAAAGTGGAACCAGTCAGTCAGCTACCTCCACCAACTGTGCTGCTCCTGGGACATTGATGGTGACTACTGCGAAAGAAGGAGAGCAGATTCCAACTTCACAAGTGGCTCCCTCCCTCCTCACTTCCCCTGTGGCCTCAGCTCAGGCAGTCTCGGCCTTTCTCACCCTCCTCACTTCCAGTCCCAACACCCTGTCACACTCCCTCCTCCCCTCCCTGTTTGCAGCTGGTGCTGCTCCTGGTGCCGCTGCAACTCAGCTTGTGCCTCAGCCTCAAATGGTCATGCCCTTGATCTTAAATGGGCTCCAAGCCCAAACTCAGCAGCACCAAGAGAACCAGCAAGGCCAGCTCCTTACCCAGTGCGTGCCATTCGTAGGTCTCAACACAGCCCAGCAAGCTCTTCTAACCCAAAGACTTAACAGCTTACAGAACCAGTGGCCCTCGGCAGGAGTTCCAACAAACATACAGCCCTGTGGGGAAGAGCAAAAGCAGACTGTAAAGTGTGAGAGAGAACAAAAAAGTGAGGCTAGCGATGAGACGGTTAAAGAAAAGGTCTCTGATCAGATCAAAGATGAGCATAACCGGAGTGCACAGAAACCTAAGGAAGAGAACAGTAAAGACATTGCACAGTGTTCTGATATAGAAAGCAAAGTGAAGGTTGAGAATAATGAAAACAATGGGAAGGCACATGGAGATAGCACAACAGATGGAGACTGCTCAACGAATCAGTTGGACCTGGAAGGTGATAAAGCAGCTAGCCTGAATCTCTCCCCAGCGGGCACAGAGAAGAGCCTCCGCAATAACAACCTCTCCCCTTCTGCATCTGTGCCCAGCAACTCAAGCCTCAGTCCTGTAAATTTAAACCTTACCCTTAGTCCTGATTCTACTCCTCAAAAATCCCAATCAGGCACAAGCCCTTGTGGCTCTCTTGGCACCCCAAAATCCAGCTCAAGTACCAATGCCTTAACTAACAGCCAAAATCGTCTTCATTGTAATACAGTGGATTCCATTTATCCAGACCTTCCAGTGCTTTCAGAGTTCCAGTCAGAGGTGCTCTGGGCCTTCTTTGAGTCACGTAGTGAGGCTGATGCTGCAAGTCCTCCCCACGAGGACTGTGAAGCTCTGGGCAGAGAGGTGGGTCTTTCTGAAGAAGAGGTACGAAGGTGGCTGACCCAAGCCCGACACGCAAAACAAAGACAGAGGGCGACAGAGTTGGAACACCTCGTCGGTGTTACAAGGCATAGTCAGAGTTCTGATAATGACTATGATGACGAGGAAAGCTCACTGATAATAGCAGAAGGTGAGGATGATGCTGAAGCATTTAATAATCAGGCAATAGATTTGTCTAGTACAAGAGGGAAACGCAAACATAGAGAGTTGGGAAGGGAGGGTCAGGGAGATTCCTGTCTCACATCTGACTCAGAAAATGAGGTCTACACCTCTGTCATTGTTTCAGACGAGGAAAGTCAGAATGGGTCTCTGAGAGATGATCCTGAAAGCCCTGCTAAAGACGAAGCCCAACGGGAGGTCCACGGCGATAAGGGTTCAGTTGGAGGAAAGGTATTGCGCTCCACGACTGTGTTTCTCTCCGATGCAGAGGATGAATACGAAGATGAGGATGGTGGAGGTAGTCAGGGGGCCAAGAGGAAAAAACAAAAGGGAGAGTTTGAACATGAGGTGGAGGTGAAAAAGGAAAGACAAGACCCAGATGTGGATCTAGAGTTGGAGGCCCAAGGGGATCCTCCAAGCTCACAGTCCAATGCAGTGGACCCCTCTGAAATTCCAACTGGTGCTCTCCACTCGCTTCCCTTGTCATTCACTCCCTTTTCTACTCAGTTTCTTAGCCCATATGTTCTCTCCCTTACTCCTTCAGTGGTTGGGGATGGGAGCAAAATCCCCATCTTTCCCAACCCACCAACCATCACACGCTTCTCCAGCTCTCTTCTCTCGCAGTCTCTCTTCTCACAAAACCAAACTTCCCGTTACCTGTCCAATGGTGACGACTGTGAGTCAGCTCTTGATCTCAGCATGGGCAAAAACAGCTCAAAATCTGCTTTGTCCTCATCATCTCTGGCTGATAAAATTGCAGCACAGAAGGGACAGTTGCTGGACGGGCTTGGCCTGAGACCCACATCCAAAGGTCTGGTAGTTGTCCAGGTTAAGCCGGAATCCGTTACTGCCATGCCCTCTTCTAACAATATTACGAACATGATCAACTGCAGTAATGTGACAAAGTCCAGCATTTACATGAGGCCAGGAGAAAAAATGAATACCACACTATTGGAAAGGGAGCAAGAGAAGGAGAGGGAAAAAGAGAGGGAGCAGGAGCAGAGGAAGTCCAAAGGAAAAAGGTACCGGGATATGCGACGCTCAAGGACCATCATTCAAGCAGAACAACTTGATATTTTGTATGGCTGCTATTTCAAAGATCCAAATCCTGGGAAACATGAGTTTGAACAGATTTCAGAGTGGGTCCACCTTCCAAAGAAGGTTGTTCAGATTTGGTTCCAGAACATGAGGGCGAGGGAAAGAAAAGGTGAGGTCAGATTCATTGGCGATGGGACCTTGGCAGCAGTTGGCAAACCTCTCATCAAATTTACTTGGCCTCTTTCCAAACCCATATTCACTAACAAGCCTGCTGCAAACAGTACCGGGGGAATTACAACTACTCCAATTGTTCGCACCCTCATCAAGACAGAGAGGGAGCCTGTAAATGAGCTAGCCAAACCAGCCCCAGTTGTGATGAAAAAAATATCTCCTGTTCCTATAAAGCCCAAGGAGGTTGTTTCTTCCACTGCAGTATCTCCTGTGAGCAGCAGTGCTTCTGCAGTGCCAAAGACCACGCTCGAAACCACCAGCAACATCACTATGGTTAAAGTTGCACCCAAAGCAAATACCCCCGTCCTCTTGGCGCCACCCAAGGATTTAATTCCAATTGCTCCACGACCAGCCCAGAAACGAAAGCTAGAAGACGAGAGCGAGGAAGAAAAGACTGATGAGGAGCGAGACAATGAAAGCGAGATCGGTCCTGGACCAGGAACCACTAACCGCATGGTGCCGAAGCTGCCCACAACTCCCATCAACAACAGGCCTTCAGCCACAACAGTGGTGCCACAAAAACAGAATGGGCTGAACTATTGGACCCCCAAAGTCCCCATTAAGATCAACACTCTATCAAGAGAACAACTGGCTCTTCCTACACACACAGCTCCTCGTACCATCCCCCCTCCTCCCACCCCCAGCATTGCACCAGTCAGCCCTAACACCCCTAGTTCTGCCAAAGTGGCCAGCCCCTCCACCCCATGTGTAGCTAAATCAAGCCCAACAGAAAGCAGCTTTCTGCCCCACTCATCCAGCCGTAGGCCACGCACTCACTTGTCCTGCCTACAACTGTCCATTCTGCAGTCATGTTACGAGACCTGCGCCCACCCCAATGCCATGGAGTGTGAGGCAATTGGCACAGAGCTAAACCTGCCACTCAAGGTGGTGCAGATTTGGTTCCAAAACACAAGAGCCAAGGAGAAGCGCTGGAGGCTGCAGCAGGAGAAAATGGTAAGCTGACAAGTCTTTCCTTGAGAATGACTTAATAGTTATGCATTAAGAAAAGATATGAAATGCACATCAGTGCTGGTCACTTGGAAGGTGAAACTGCTGCTTTTTATTTTTCCTTCTTTTTCATGATAAATCATTTCAGTTATACATTTCAGTAATGTTAAAAAAAAATCCAAATTTACTCTTTAAATTTGCAAATGTAGTGCAGTGAGAAGGAACAGATGCTTGCTTTTAAAAATTAATGTGATAAGATTTTTTACATAGGTCTGCTATGCTGTATTAGAGGAGGTGTTGTAAAAGTATTAATTTCAACCATATACAGCCTGGAAAATAAGTTGAGACATAAATGGATGAAGTAAAGCAACGGGAATGTGCTTGAGTAATCCTGCTTAATAGTATCTGACAAATGAAGGCTCAAAATTCCAGTGGTTACTGTTTAGTAGTTATCACTACCTTAATACACTCTAAGAAAAAAAAGTATAACTGAGTGAAGATGAAGCATAATTTTATGTAGTTTATAATGGCAAGTTGCCCATTGGGATTACAGTTATATATGTTTAAGGTTGCTAATCCAGACAGCCTAAATATTGTCTTGTTAAGTTGAAAACTATAAAAATTAAGCATTTAGCAGATACGACATTAAACATACCTTCTTTCCCTTTCCGTTTGTGTCTCCACACTCCAATGTCGGATTCTCAGTCTCCTCTGTCAGGCGGGAAGGTGGACATGAGCTCCGGAAGCTACCTGCAGTACAGCGCGCTCAAGGCCAATCGTCCCATCCTGCCCAAGCCTGTTCAGCTAACAGTTACCGAACCTCCAGCTTCCCCAGTGCCCGGTCAGCCGGTGCCAAAGGAGACCCTGACAGGGCGCTGCGACGCTTGCAACGTCTCATTTGAATCCCGGGCTGCAGCAAGGGCCCACGTCTTCTCCCCACGTCACCTGGCAACCCTGAGAACCACTAACTTTGGCCAGCCAACAGCGCTCGTCAACAAGAGCGGGACCGGCAACAGCGGGCCTGGCAGTGCTGCTCTTTCCACTACTGTAACCAGCTCTGGCGGTGGTTCTGAAGGAGAGATAGTTATTGAGTTGCCTCCAGCGATGGCCACCAGCAACAGTTAAAGACTCAGATCAGGATTGGTCTGCACACTGACTATTGTTGGACCCATTTGGGCTCCTCAGATTTTAATAAACAAATTTGAGCACTAATCCTCAAAAGCTAATATTCTTTAGTTTTTGATGTCTGCTCCCCCTGCACCCGCTATCCTTTGCTCAACCTTCACTGACTTGATATCTGTTATCTATAGAGCTCACCTGGTATCAAATACAACAGCAGACTCTTTCCATGCTGCTTGTCACTTAATCAGTTGCTGTCTGATAAGTGATAAAACCCCCTCAAGTTTCCCCTAATCCTCATTCTATCCATACATTTTTGGTCCTAACCCTGTGGTTATGTATTACCTTACTTCTGTGACCTTCCTATAATTTGTAAAGGCACTCAGCTTGCCATGCTTGAGCTGTTGTACCCTAAAAACTGATGCAAGTGTTTCCTTTTTTGGCAGAGGTCATGGTGGGAGTTTTGGGAAACACTTTTTGGGATAACATGGAAATGCTCACATGTATAACTCCCACTTTGCTCCTGTGGAATTGTTTTTCTCACGCCTACTTTCACTTTTAGGGCAAAGATTGCTTGGATATAATACAACTGGACTAAACCATTGGGAGAGGAAGAACTGGTCTTAACTGTCGCCCTTTTAGTTGCTACAGAAGGGTGATCTGAAGAGTTTTATCTACTCACTACTTTGGGATATAAAAGGAGGTACTTTGGAGAGAATAGGGCTGTTGAATTGTCCCCATGTTCATGTTCATAGTTTCACGACAATCCAAATAGGCAGCGCAAAAAGAGGCTGAGGGAAGTAGAATCTTTGGCATACCGCACTTTGACACATTTTACATTATTTTGAAATGTTTTTAAGCATTCGAATGCAGGTGTCTTTTATGGAAGGATACACTGATGCATGTTGGATGCCTTAATATAAAGTGAAATAAATAGATTTTTTTTTTCTAATCAATAAAACATGCTTTAGGTGTGAGCATAATAATTGTGCAAAAAGCAGACCTGGGTATATTGAAGAAGAGCTTTATTCCAAAATGCTTTTGCATAAACTTTTTTTTGTTTTGGGAGAATAATTGTGAATGTCACATGTTTATAAAGTTGTCAGCATTCTCTTGGCCAAGGAGTAGAATTACCAACTATCTTGCTTTCACATGTTTGCTGTAAATTTCACTTCCTTCCCAAATGTGTCTCATTTTGGAATTTAGCTCTTCACACCTGTTGGTGAAGATGACCTTTTTACAGCTACTGTGGTATACATATTCAAGCCCGGGAGATCCCTGTATAATGTTGGTGAAATCTGAATTTGTATGAATCTGACAAAGAGGGTCAGACTGATTTCCTAACTTTTTTTTCTTTTTCGTGAATACTGCGTATAAAGCCCTTTTCAGATTTAAAATTCCTGGCTTCACTAGTCTCTAAAAATGATGGCGCTTTTTCCATTTGTAGGTCACTTTTGTGTGCTGCATGGTGCTGCTAAGACTGATCCCCCCCACCCCTCCTACACAGGCTCAGAAACATATCGCTTTTGAATTGGGATTACTGAAAATGCATCATAGAACAATATTTTCAGTACGTGGCAGATTACAGTGTGTGTGTGTGTGTGTGTGTGTGTGTGTGTGTGAGAAAACATGCATTTTAGCATGTTCTTTAGTGAGCCAAGCAACTCTCAAAGCTATACGAAAGATGTGCACAAGCCAATCAATACGGCAGCATGCAGTTCACATTTGTGTTGAAAGTGATACCTGAATGTTACCCAGTCTGGCGTAGTACCTTTTACAGAAAAGTGACCTGGATGTCGATTCAGACAAGAAGCCGACAGATGCCGTCACCACTGAAAGGGGCTTTAGACAGCAAAGTTAAGTACTTCTGTAATCATTTCATTTACTTCAATATTTATACAAATGATAAAAGAAGCAATTCAAATCTGGCGAAACAGATTTTTTTAGGTCAAAAGCCAAACCTCTAGAACGAGACAGCAGGGTTTGAAATGGGTTGTTTCCCCCCATACTTGTTTTCCTCTTAGTTTTTGTTCAGTTTTTGAAGCAGAGTTAGTGATTCTGGTAATGTACGTGCTGTGAAATGAGAGCTAATATCTGGAAACCACAACAAGGGAGACAGCTGGGTATTACAAGTATCCTTAAGGGACAAATGGATACTCAAATCTAGGAAGCAAATTAGGAAACCTAAAAATGTGTTGACCGAGAGCTAATAAGATGGTGCTGTGTTGAAGGACACTTAACATACTAAAGATGTTTTCCTTCAATTTAAGTTGTATATTAATGTTACTATTGATAGTTTTAACAAAATGCAAAACTAAACATGAACTTTTTTTGTAAAGAAATATATTAAAAAAATAACTGATATTCCAAAGTAATCCTCCCTTTGCTTTCTGTCATTCAAAAACCAAAAAGCAATCTTTAGGTTGACAGAGAGCAGGAGAGGTGTTCGCAAATGCAAACTGTAAAGGACGTCCCACGGCTTGATACTTGCACTAGTCCACAATTTTTGCACAAGCTACAGACATTTCAAATGAACACAGCCATCACCACAACATTAAAGAGTCACTTGGTGTGGTTTTTGAAACAAGGAGGGTAACGCTGTCCTTCGACAACTAATAATTTCTTACTCCTGTTGGAAACTGTATCTTGTGTGTAAAGCAGGGACTGGAGTGCTCGATCCTCAAGACTGGGATTACACACGCACACACATAGACACGGTGTTGCACTGTCCAAACTAGATACGTTTTTATGGAGATCTGCTTTTTATTCTCTTACGTTTCATTGTCACTTTGATTATCACTATTGTTATAACTGTACTACTACTTATACAATTTATTATTACTACTCATCACTGTTTTTGATTATTGATTCATAATGGTTTTAAATGCCACCACTCTGCTCAGAAAGAGTATGGTATTCCTATGAATATTGAACAATAATAGTGGCAGTGTTGTTCTGAATTGTTAGATTTTTGATTAAGCTTATTTTTCCTCCTCACTTGTACCTGCCTTTTTTGTGTTTGGTCTCCATTATGCTTTCTTTGATATACAGAAAATAAAATCATTGAAGAACAAAGTGTATCTGGTGTGATTGAAGCTGAAGCATTTATTTGTGTGTCACTAAGGTTTAATTATCCTTAAAGAAAAATTAGTTAATCTAATAGGCTTTGCCTGAGTGGCATATTTAAAACAAAGGTCACTCTGGGGGAGACAACGTATGTGACACACTGAGATGTGATTGGAATTAATTCGCTCAACAACTACCTTTGCCAGTTTACTTATGAGTGATAAGATATGATAGGCAGAAGCGTAATCCAATTAGAGGCGCACATGCGATTTCAGAACCGGAACGTCCTGTTCCAATAACCAATAGGAGCACGGCAGAGACCAAAGAGGTTGGTCTAGAATCAGCGGTTAGCGAATGGGAGCGAGAGTCTTACGCCTGCAGTGATACATGGCTCCGCCCCTGGCTTCCATTTCTGAACTGAAGGGACGCCGCCGCTCTCGCGTAGAGTCCTCGCCTTTTTTATACACACATTTAAGTAAATAAACTAGGTTCTCTGCCGTAAGTTAGGACCATTTCCTAAAGGTAGCGTGAAACAGTAGTCCCCGTTCATCGTGGTATGCTGTTTGAGTAGTGGCTAGAAGTGAAGCTAGCATTTTATTCCCCATTTTAACTTTACTAAGCGGCGTTTTCCGCCGTTTTTTTCTTTTCGCCGCCCCGCTCACTCTACCCCCTTGTGTGTGAGTAGGGGCCTGCAACGTTGGTTTGGCCACGAGGCGCGTCGGTATAGTTGGAACAGGGCGATGGCGGAGTTCGGTAACGGACTGGCGGAGGAATCTCTGCTAGATTCAGACCCCGGACATCCCGAGCTGGAAGACCCGGGTGTCGGTGACGAAGAGCCGGGATTAGAAGAAGGAGAGGCCGCAATTGAAGACCCGGTAAGTGAAGGGCATTGTTTCTGAAGTGGTAACCCACATGAATACCGAGACACTTTATGATCATAACGGAGTAGCTGGTAAAAGTAGGCGAACAATTAGTTGATTTTTTTTTTTTTTCCCCCCACACGAATCTTGGGTCACATGCCGTGTGCGTTACTGCTATCGCCAGGTCGGTGTTAACCGCCATTGTGGTTCACGCAGTGCAGTAGAAATGGGTGGCGACATGCGTGGTGTCGGCAGCCATCTTGGCGCAACAGCGACGCCAGTTTCTCTGCGCCAGGGAGCAGCTCGAGCCGTTTGTGGGGGGTGGGGGGGTCCTTGTCGCAAAAAAATGCGAGACGGAGATGCAGGAGACAGTTAGGGGCGAGGGTAGGACAGGCCGCCGCCATTAGCCGCCGCTGTGCGAGTCTACCTCCTTAAGAAGGCGACCTGCTGACGGTAATGTCCTCTTTTATTCCCTTTACCTTTATCGTTACACCGGCTCTTGCATTTCAAGCGCCGGTTTGTGCACACGCGAGCGGGCGGGCGGGCGGGCGAACGGCGGCAGGTTAACGTTAGCTTAGCAAGCACAACGTTTAACGGCTGCGGCTACGATGACCAGCGGACCTGTCAGCCGTAATCACCAGTCACGAGATGAAATGCGGCATCTGCACCTTGAGCTGCGGGGCCTAACAACAGCTGGCTTGTTAGCCGTGAATATTAACATGTGACAAAGGGTCTTTGTAGCTAACATGCTAGCGGATTTTAACAAAGCTAGGGTGGCAGTGGCAGACATGCACCTGACCATCTTTGTCCCTTATTTTTTGGACGACGTGTAACCGGAATCAGCGGTTTTGGTGCATCCTGTGTGATTGTTGAAGATGCACAATCTGCATTAATCGTCCCAGTTTTTTTGTGTTTTGTTTTCCCCGTATCGCTGACACACGGGTGCATAATGGCTGGGAATCTCTTGAGAGTGACCAGGTGAGATTTTAAGGTTGTCGGCCAGCGAAAGCGTACAACGCAGAAGAATGGGGCTGCGGTATTTGAGGGGCTGGGTTTGCATCCTTCACTGTTTGGCTGGAGCAAGGAGAGTGAGAGAAGGGAGGGGAGTGAAAGAGCTTGCACTGAATATGCG
>VUQS01025006.1:0-18456 GCA_015108495.1 Heterochromis multidens | reverse complement strand
TGTATTTCAGCAGGACAATGCAAAACCACATACTGCAGCTATTACAACAGCATGGCTTCGTCAGAGAAGAGTCTGAATTGGCCTGCATGCAGTCCAGATCTTTCACCTAGAGAGAATATTTGGTGCATCATTAAACGGACAATACATCAAAGACGACCACGAACTCTTCAGCAGCTGGAAACCTATATCAGGCAAGAATGGGACCAAATTCCAACACCAAAACTCCAGAAACTCATAACCTCAATGCCCAGACGTCTTCAGACTGTTTTGAAAAGAAGAGATGCTACACCATGGTAAACATGCCCCTGTCCCAACTATTTTGAGACCTGTAGTAAGCATCAAATTTGAAATGAGCTCATTTTGTGCATAAAATTGTAAAATTTCTCAGTTTCAACATTTGTCATGTTATCTATGTTCTGTTGTGAATAAAATATTGGCTCATGTGATTTGGAAGTCCTTTGGTTTTCATTTTGTTCAAATTTAAAGAACGTCCCAACTTTTCCGGAGTCCAGGTTATAATGAAAAACTATTAAATACTCAATTATTTACTTGCAAAATCAAGGTTAGTAAAACAAACATATTAGATTACACAATATTACATTACACTATTATAGAATTGTCAAAAAAGCATGAATTAAATGCAAACTCTGCACATTGTATGATTTATTTGCAGAAACCATCTCACCAATGCAGTTAACTCCAGTGTAATCCAGGTTGTATCCAAAGGGGCATTCACAGCGGAAAGATCCATCTGTGTTGATGCAGATACCATTCTGGCAGATGCCCGGGGTATCCAGACACTCATTCATATCTACAAAAAGAGAGATATAATTAACCCATCGAGCCCTCTAACCTACTTTTCTTCAAATGAAAGGGGTTAGCTCAGTGTTGCAGCTCTCACCTTCACGAGCATCACCCAGTCCAGGCAGGGCTCCATGGCCGTAGGGACACAGAGTGTTAAAAGCAGCTGGAGACACATCATAAAAGTCAGTTTTATTATTTTATACATGCCACTGTTTGCATTTGCTTATAGCTTAATGACTTCATATTACATACCATCAGTTTCTCGTGGGCACAGCTCACAGGGAAGTCCCCAGCCCTCTCCAGGCATCTTGCTGCAACAGCACTTGGCCTTAGTGGTGTTGAAGGCTTTGGGGACAGAGCACTTGCCTGCTTCGAATTTGGTGAAACAGAAGCTCTCTCTGGTATCTGCCAACAGAGGAATAAACTAACAGTCAGACTCCTCCATGTCCTGCTACATAAACACATTTATCACTGTCAACACTGATGTGCTTTAATTTTAATCAACAGCTTCTCTCACCGTAGCAGCGTCGTTTGTTATCAGAGAGAACAAAGCCTGGCTGGCATGAGCACTGGAAGCTGCCAGGGGTGTTGGTGCAAGTGCCAAACTGGCAGAGGCTGTGATCCACACACTCATCGATATCTGGGAAGTGAGCATAAAAGAGTGTGTGTATGTTGGAGCAGATGGCCTGACTGCAAATGTCTTTGACTCCCTGATGTTTAAGTGTAGGTGTTTATCAGGACTCTGATTATTTGAACAAACCGGTTTGACTTTGTACGGAATTTTTAGTCTGCACCAAAGTGTCTATCCCTTTATATCTTACCTATACACTGGTCATTTTGCACCTCATAGCCAGGAGGACAGATACATCTGAAGGATCCATCCAGATTCTGACAAGTTCCCGGAGAGCAAGTGCCAGGCAGACTCACACACTCATTGATATCTGTGGAAATTGTACAAAAGAAACCATTTTTATGTCTCTATACTGTATGTCAAACATTAACTATGAAGACTATACAGCCCCCCCCCATGAAAATGTCTTTTTGTAAATTTCCCAACTGCTGTTAAACAGAGCAAGGAATTTTTAACACAGCTTTTCCAAACAATCTAGTTTTATTTTGGATCTTGACATTATTTTATTTTACACACACAAAATTATTTCACAAAAACCAAAAACTACCAGGGTCAAAATTTTTAGCCCTCCTGATGCTAATCGTATATCCTTTTTGCTGGATAACAGCCTGCAGTTGTTTGTTGTAATTTTCAACAGGTCTCACACACGTCTCCTGAGCAATCCCAGCCCATTCTTCTTTGGCCAATCTCTCAAGCTCCTCCAGATTTGATGGTCTTCTGGTGTGGACTTTGGTCTTCAATTTACCCCACAGATTTTCAATGGGATTCAAGTTAGGGCTTTGTGCAGGCCAGTCAATAACGTTCACTTTGTTCTTCTGGAGATAATTATTCACCAGGAACGACGTATGTTTTGGGTCGTTGTTGTGTTGTAAGACAAAGCAATTGCCCAGACCCAGTTTTGCTGCTGACTGCTTGAGGTTTTCTTTCAAAACCTTCACATGACTGCTTCCACTTTAATGAGATTTCCAGTTCCAGACATGCTGAAGCATCCCCACAGCATAATACTCCCACCACCGTGTTTCACTGTGGGGAAGGTGTTCTTTAAGCTGTATGTCTTTCCCTTCTTTCTCTGTGGCCAAAGAGCTTTAGTTTTGTCTCATCTGACCAAAGGATGCACTTCCAGTATGCATAATCTTTCTCTAGGTTGTCCTTGGCGTACTTCAGTCTGGCTTGATGGTGTCACTTCTGTAGAAGTGGTGTTTTTCTTGGTCTGCAATCTTGCAGTCCATTCCTGTGCAGGGTTCTAGTGATTGTCTTCTTCCAGACAAGAATACAATAATTTTGTCTGTACAGTACATGTACATCAACCTGGTTTTCCTACTCTTGAGGATTTAACTGGTGACTCACCAACACAGTTCTTCCCATCAGGCGTATTCTCATAACCCTCATGGCACAGACACTGGAAGGAACCGAGCCCATTGATACACTGTCCATTCCTGCATACTTGGCCCTGGAGGGCACTGCACTCATCTATATCTGTAAGGTAAATGGTTTAAAGATTAGGACTCATCAAAATTTCCTCGTATTTTGGATGCACATATGTTAAACAGAAAAAAGAAAAAGAATAAACCTTTTTTTTCTAGTATCAAGACTCTCTGACAAGGCTGCCTTCAGGAAAAAGTGTTTGTCTTGCTGCCACAGTTCAAAGGTATAATTTTTAATCCAGTTTGATATATTTCCCCATGTAACCAAATAACAATAAAAACACAAACGGCATATCTAAATCTTATTTCACGTCAGTCCAAATGTCATACTGTTACAGAAAAGGGCAGCCCATTTCTATTGAATTGTAAGGGTGTAATCTTTAATAATAAGACAACTAAAACTTTGTCAAGAAGATGTTGACCTTTCAAAGAAAGCTCAAACTGCTGTTGACCTTTGCGGAGAAGAACAGCAAATGATTCATACCCATGCAGTCGTTGTTGTGTGTGAGCTCAAATCCGGGGAAGCAGAGACAGTTGTAGGATCCCACAGTGTTTTTACAGGTACCGTTACCGCACGGCTGTCTTTCACACTCATCGATGTCTGAAATGCGCACAGAAAGAAACAGGATTTAAATAAAATGCAAATATATTAAATTAAACCACTTCTTGTATGTCATTGATGACATTAAAGCTTGGATGGCCTTAAACCTTTTACATTTTAATAAAAAGAAGACTGAAGTGTTGGTATTTAGACCCAGTAGCTCCGGTGAGTTCTCCCCATTGACGTGGGCCCCTTGGCATTGCATGTTATAGCTACAGTTACAAATTTGGGCTTTACAATGGACAGTGATTTTAAACTGGGCTTCTTTCATTTAAGGCAGTTGGCAAAGGTGAAACCTATCCTTTCTAGGCAACACTTTGAGACAGTACTACATGCCTTTATTATGTCTCGGCTGGATTACCGTTGGAGTTAGCCAGTTCTCTCTCTCACGTCTCCAGCTGGTTCAAAATGCTGCCTTGCTCCATTGGCTGCCTGTGCACTTTAGAGTTCATTTTAAAGTTCTTACAGTATATTCGTTTTTAAATCCTTAAATGGTCTTGCCCTGCCTTACATCTCTGAGCTGCTTTATCCTTAGACTCCTGCCTGGGCTCTCAGGTCATCTGACCAACTGTTCAGAGGGGACAGAGCATTTTCTGTTGCTGCTCCAGGTTATGGAATAAACTGCCTTTGCACGTTAGACAGGAACCTACACTGTCCATTTATAAAACTCTTCACAAAACACATCTATGCTCTTTGGCTTTCAACCCAGTTTGAGACATTGATCTCATTTGTTTTTTTTTTAAATTCTATGACGATTATTTTTATAATTCTTGTTTCGTTTTTTTACTCTTTAGTTCTATTTTTATCTATTTATGATGTACAGCACATTGTGTCAGCTGCGGCTATTTTAAAGCACTTTACAAATAAAGTTGGAATGGAATAAATAAATAAAATAAAATCTGCACTTGTGACTCTCTCTGCTGGATTATATTCAAAATAGTGTTCTTCTCACCCATGCACATAGTTTGATCAGCAGTGGCCTTAAAGCCATTGTGGCAGATGCAGCGATAACTGCCCTGGGTGTCAATACACTCGCCATGGCTGCACACGTTAGGAATCTCCTGGCACTCATTACGATCTGTGGAGAAGAAACAGAAAAAAAATCTTAACAAAATATAGCACTGCAATGAAAAATTTTGTTATAATCATTATGATGATTAATAATCTAATCTTACATACCCGAAAACAGCTTCCCAAAGCCCAAGCTGAAATCTTTAAATACCTTTTTCTAAAAATCTTTATGAATAAAATCAAACCCAACAATGTTCACTAGAAAGGACATGTCTACAAGTTTGTACAGAGAACACATGCATTTTGTATTCTCCTCAGATTCCTTACATGACCACTCTATCTGTGGGAAAAACACTGTAATGCCTGTCACACAATCTGGACTCACCCAAACAGGCCCCACTGGGAGACAGTTTGAAGCCTTGTGAGCACTCGCAGCGGTAGCTGCCAGGAATGTTGATACAGTTGGCGTTGCGTTGGCACAGGTTGTCCCCGCTGTTACACTCATCAATATCTACGTCAGAGGAAGAAAGAGAGAAACAGTGGGCATCAATCACAGGCTCTATAACTGTCTGGTCAGAGCATGCTGTCAGCTTGTGGACAGCAGGAGAGAAAACACAACAGCGCCATTTTGGCTCAGATACAGTTCAGACAGTTGCCGGCAGGTTCTGGGTGATTGATGGCTCGGGCAGGTATTTCCACTCAGAGCAACTGTGCTTCCCTTTACAAGGAGATCATTTTTGTTGGTATAGGCAGTATTAACTGCACTGATAGGACTGCTTGTAAAAGTGGCTTTCTGCCAGTGACTATCAAAGGATTAATTTGAGTGTGGGTACTCTACTGTATGTGTGTATGTGTATGCATGTGCAGAAAAAAGCAATGCACAGTAGGTGTGCACAGAAGAGGTAGTTATCACTGTCTTCTCTTGTTGCATTAGACACGATGTGAGGAACACAAAGTAAAAATAAGACAAAGAAAAAAGTAATTTAAAGCCTGAGTGCTACCTTCACAAATGAGTAATATGTTGTTGTAGCTGAAGCCCATTGGACATTCACAGCGGAAGCTCCCAATCTGGTTGATGCACACCCCATGGGCACAGATACCAGGAATCTCTCTGCACTCGTCAATATCTGCAAAAAAAACCCCACCACAGAATATAAGCATGGTATATTTACAGCACAAGGCCAACAGTAAACAGCCATGATTAGAAGGTCAGAACTCTCACTGAGTGCCAGTGTTGATCTTGTAATGACCTTACCAATTGGCTTGCCAGTATGGATGTCAATAATGAAGCCAGGAGCCTGGTTACCACAAAGTAACTGGTACTCGGCTGAAAAAAAAAAAAATAAATAATTTAGGCGAGACTCAGTGACGGTGATGAAGTATTTTTGTGCGTGTTTCAAGGATTTTATTGAAACCCACTGGTAGCAGGGGTTGGACAGGCTTCACATGGCTTGTTCCAGGCTTTTCCCACATTGTAGGCACAGCAGCACATCTTCTTGGTCATGTTGAAGGACAGCTCGTTTTCACATGTGTCGTTGAAGTTGCGGTAGCACACACTCTTTCTCATGTCTGCAATACGAGAAGGAAAGAAGAGATTTAAGCAGAAATTAAAGTTTAACACAATACTGTTTGACTGTTGGAAAGATAATTATTTTCTAAGATAACTTTTGGGAAGAAAAAACAGTGAGGACTAATCTTCACCACTCACCCATGCAGTTGTTTCCTCCATTGACCTGCATGTATTCAGGGGGACACACACAAGTGTAGTTGCCCAGAGTGTTGTAGCAGGTGCCAGGCCCGCAGATCCCAATGTGAGTTGTGCACTCATCAATATCTGCAAATAAAGATATAATAACAGATTACAAAAAGCATGAATTATGAGCAGCTTGTTAATTCCCTCCCATTGGGTGATTTATATTAGTGGTTCCCATACCCTCAAAGTCCTGTGCGATGGACTCAAGAATCCCTTTATCTACAGTGAACTTACTTGAGCTTATTTCAAACTGGATCTGGACTACTTTCAGCTTGCTATTTTTATTAGTAATAGCTAACAAACTATCAGTTTTTAGAAACAAATGGAACTTTTTATCCATATTTTAATCCATATATTGAGCAAATTAACAATATCAGCTACTAGCAATGCCATTAGCTAATATCTAATAGCTATTATGTTTGCCTTCCTATTTCATTTGCTTATCTATACTGTTCGCTAGCTTCAACCTTTTGTCTCACTTTTTGGCCATTACTTATTGATTTAAATTATGTATTACTGATATTTTTTACTGTGGGGAAAAAATGACAATATTTACATAGAACAACTGCACTTAACATATATTGTACAGGTGAAAAACCACAGAATGTGTGGAGAAAGAAATGGAAATAAAAGAAAAACAAACCAAGACCAAAGACCAAACAAACACTGGCAAGACCATTTTTGGCTGTAGGTTCTGACATGTAGCTGTGTACAGATTTACTGGGTATCCTTATAGTGTAGTTGAAGGTTGTAGTTGTATGTGTGCTTGCATGTGCGTGTGGAGGTGTGTGTATATAGGTAGCAAATGCATAAATATATAAAGAACTCAGAAAAGGGGTAAATAAAACAAAAGTACATACAAAAAAACCCTATCTTGACTTATTGTTAACCTTGTGAAGAAAGTAAGGGAGCAGCTAAATAAATAAAGACAATTTAGTCGTACTACTGGAAGAAGAAAAAGTAATGCAAGAGAGGAGGATGGTTGTTAGACATCCCCAGCAGGCGAAGCCCCAGAAGATGGAGGTCACTGACAGAAGGGATGCTGCAGGGACCAGGACACGCTCAGTGCCTTCATCCACATCAGGTGACCTGGCCCCAGGGAAAGGGTATGCATGCCATGTTTACTCTACACTTATGTAACCTTTTTCCTTCTTTTCTTCATTTATCCCCTTTTTGCTGGGTATGTGTTCATATCATATGTGAATGTGTCAGTACTAGGCTAGTGGAGTGCATTAAAAGAGGCAAGATGTCATGACGTCATGCATACCCCCTATTCTTACGTATTTTTTCTTTTTCTTTTCTTTTTTTATAATTCTTTCTCTTTTCTTCATTTCAGAAACCTGCCCCTAGCATATTTAGGGGGCCAGCCTGCTGGAGGCATAGGGAACAAAAATGCAAAGAATGCCAAATTATTGAAGGAAGAAACTAGTACTGCTCTAAATTAAACAGAACCAAACAAGGAACAACAAGGAAGGGTGTGCAAAGCAAATCTTGGCTCGCTCTGTATATAACAGAGTAGAAAAAATACAATAATAATAATAATAATAATAATAATCACTAAATCTCATAAAAAGACAGAGGGAAAAAAAGGGGAAAAAATCTAAAATTGTCATATTTCAATAGTAGTGGCAATATTAAGAATAATCAGTGTATAATATTAATAACATTAATAAATCATCATTAATCAATTGAGTAATTGATAGGGGAAAATGGTCACATCAGAAAGATACAGGTAGTGATTGAAGATGAGTATTATGTTAGTAGATAAATTACATGAACACTAACACCAGTGTGTTCATCTAATGAAGAGATGGACTGATAAAGACATTACATGGTATATGCTCAGAACACATAGTAGTAACCATTAGTAGCAGCCTCATAGTAATGAACTTATTTTACTGTCTACTACTTAAAAATAACTGCTAACTTTTCTCCTCAGACCTGCTCATTTCTAAATTGCAATTTCCCATTAAGTTTAGTTTTGTTTTCAGAGTAGTTGAGCTAATCTGTCCATATATCGTTACAAAAATACAGCCTGGAGTATTGTACCCCTGGCAGGAAATAAATGATCTCCATACAGTAATATAAAGGTTGAAACAGATTTGAGTGATTCAGTGTAATTTCTCTTTCAGTTCTTACCTTCACAGATGCGAGTCTCTTCATTGAGGTAGTACCCTGGTGGACACTCACACTGAAAACTGCCAAATGTGTTAACACAGTTTCCACCCTGGCATAGACCTGGTAGTTCCTGGCACTCATCAATATCTGGAAAATAATTCACTTTGTTACATCCTTCAGTGACACTGATGTATTGTTTTTTGTTGTTGTTCTTTTTATTACACAGCATTTAAAAAATTTTGAAAGAGATGCTAAAGTCTAGTGCACTGCTCCTTTGATGTGTAGCAGTTGCTTTAACAGAGGAGAGAAAAACTAGAGAAAGCTAGAAGTTTTACCCTCCAGGATTACGGTGATCGGGTTGGGTCTGAACCCCTCTCCTCCCGGACACAAAGTCTTATAGTCAGCTGCAGAAAAAACAGAGACACACAGCAAGTTAGAGCAGCTTTCCATTTCACAGTGGGAAACAAGTCAGTAATAAATAACTTTTTCTAAAACACAGCTCTACCAACAAATCTCATGATTTTAATTATCACATGCAGGTGTGCATTTGGAAGTAAACACTGTAAATAAAAGAGGCGACTGAGATTGGGTTTGTGCGTACTGGAGTTAAGCAGGGGGCACAGTTCACAGGGGTTTCCCCAAGCAACCCCCTCCGAGCAACAACAGGAAGCTCGGGTCACACCCACTCCGATCTCTGCACTGCAGGAGATTCCTCCATCGCCTCGAGCTAGGACATCCAAGAAGCAGTTCCCAACACGGGTGTCTGAAAAAGGCACAGAATGGCGTGTGAGTCCAAAATGAAATTAACAATATTTTGGGTGGCTCACAAATATCTTTAACACAATTATGACTTCTGATTTCTATGCTTCTTTATTTACATGTTGTTATTATGCTCTCCTGTTGGAAAAAAGACTAAGATTTGCTATATACTGGTTGCAGTCATCCCCCATGGTTATCAACGTCTTCATTAAAAGCTTTATATTTGTTAAGCCTTTTAAACCTTTTGTTAAACCCACCCACGCAGCCCACTCCTGTGGGGTTTAGCTCAAAGTCAGGTGGACAATTGCACAGGTAGCTCCCTGGTGTGTTCACGCAGAGTCCATTGATGCAGTTAACAGGGTCCGCACACTCGTTGATATCTGCAGTAGACATTGACATACAATCAGAACTTTATAAACGTAATAATATATATGCTACTGTAAATGAAAAGTACAGATTAAAGAAATGATGAGCAAAAAAAGATTTATTAGCTGAGACAAAAGCTAATATTGCTAAGAAAATACTATCATCAGTAGTACATTTTGGTTCTGGTTTGTTTTTTCCTAATTTTGGTGTGACAAAATTTTGAAATACAGCTACTGAAGTGCTGCACTAACCAGTACAGTTTCCTCCACTGCGGTCCAGTTCGTAACCATCATCACACACACAGCGGAACATCCCTGGAAGGTTCTGACAAGTTCCAAAGACACAGATGTTCTGGAAATTACACTCATCGATGTCTGTGGCAAAGAGAGAAGGAAAGTGTTTTTTTTTTAAACCACCTGCTTGAAAATGAGTAAAAAAAAAGAGAAAACAATGTAGCAGAGTGAGTGCAGCACCTTGACAGGCCTTGCTATCTTCTGTAGGAGTGAAGCCCATCTCACATTCGCAGCGGTAGCCTCCCGGGGCGTTCAGACATTGGCCGTTCTCGCACAGGTTCACATTGTCTGCACACTCATCCATGTCTGAAATAGAAAAAAAGTCAGTGTGTTACAAACTTGCTCTGCGCTGGACACGCAGACACTGGCTTTAATAAGGACAGTTTTGACAGTCTTACCAGAGCATGAAAAGCCATCTCCGTTGAAGCCCTCTTTGCAGGTACACCTGTAGGATCCTGGTGTGTTGACACAGTTTGCATTGGGATTGCAGTTGTGGTCCTCTGCAGCACATTCATCTTCATCTGCAGGAGGAGAGAGAAAGTGTGAATCTTCCTGATAAAACTCAAATCAGTTGCGTTCTTGAGACAATTTTATTCCTTGATGTTGTTCTGAAAGTGATATTGCAACATAATCTACCCCGTGTGCTGTACAAATCACAGCTAAGATAATCCGAATACCCACTCACCCACACATTTGATGCCGTCTCCCACCCACCCATCTCGACAGCGGCATTTGAAGCTTCCAGGAACGTTGACACAGGCGGCATGCATGTCACAGTTATGGGCTCCGATTTCACACTCATCAATATCTGAAAATAAATGGAGTTTAGTTAAGCAACAAACAGGCAGAGACTTTAGTTTTCTAGCTTGGTACAACGGCCTAAGAAGTAACAAAAGAATGCAGCATTAATAATAATACAGTATATGTTAGCTTTAGTTTTCTCGAGTTTTCTCCTTTATTTAATGATGGGACAATTTTGTTTGTTCACATCAGAGCAGTTGACCAGGCATTCACATATGGAAGACTTTGAATAAATAATTTCTGAACTCTAGACCAGGAACTATTGTATGCATGAATGACCTGTCTCAACACTCATCTCAGAAAGGGGCCAACAGAGGCTCAGACCTCTCAACTCGGCCTCTGATATCTGTAAGCGTGCGTGTACCTGTGCAGCCCGTGGATCCCTTTTTGACAAAGTATCCCAGCTGACAGTGGCAGATGAATGAGCCTTTGGTGTTCTCACAGTCACCATGGAGACAGATGTTTGGGTTCAGATCACACTCGTTCACATCTGAGATGGACAGAAGCAGATTATACATGAATGTTCTCACCTTGGAGATTAGAGTGACATAAAATGAGACTGACAGTGGAAGTCCCACAGATGCTAGGCAGCCACAAAAGCTCATCTATATTTATAAACATGTCAGAGACTGAATGAATAAATAATTGTGGCAGATGAAAAAGGAACAAAATCACAAAAAAATGGGGAGGAAGGAATTTATAGGCTCTGCTTTTCCCCCTCACCGATACATGTCCTCATATCCATGGAAGCCATGAATCCATCGAAACACAGACAGCGATATTCCCCGGGAATGTTGGTACACTGGCCTCCATCACAGATGTCTGGTGTCTCCTCACACTCATCAATATCTGACAGCATAGACAGAGGATTTATTTTGCTACAAGTAGCAACACCATTCAAAAGACCAGATTTTTTGTGAAATGCCACTACATTTATCTTTTTATGCTTTTTTTTTTTACCTGCACAGGTCCTGAGGTCAGGCATGAGTGCATAGCCCTCACTACAGCTGCACTCATAGCTGCCCTCTGAGTTGGTACAGTGGGTTTCACAGCCTCCATTCATTATGGTACACTCATCAATATCTGGAAAGAGAGGTCACAGTTATACATAAAAACACGCATTTCAAACTCAAAGTACACAAAACACAAAATGTATTTATGTGACATGGTCCCTGGGACTTGGGCCCTTGGTTTCCTTTAGGGTTTTGAGAAGCGATTGAGTTTAGTTATAGACGACTCTAGGTTTATTAGTTCCCTTCAGCATTCTCATTCTGTTCCTTCAGTCTCGTCTTTGTGTTAGTCATTTGTCTTTCTTGTTCCCCTGTTCAGTTGTGTCTCTCTTCCTGTTTTATTTTGGTAAGTGTTGCTCTCTGTGTCTTGTGTTGAGTTTTAATTAATTAATTTAATTAATTAGTTAGTTGTCCACAGCTGTGTTCCCCACCTGTTCCCACTTCCCTCATTACCTTTTGTATAAATTGTCTCAGTCTACCCTCACACAGCCTTAAACATGACATAGCAAAGCATATATTTGGGTAAATGGACTGATTCTTATATAGCGCTTTTCTACTCTCCCGGAGTACTCAAAGCACTACCCATTCACACAAGCATTTTTTTTTCTATGCTTAAGTGCTTTCTAGCTACATTCATACACATTCACACTCCGATGGACAGAGAGCAACTTGGGGTTAGTATCTTGCCCAAGTGCATGCAGAGCAGCCAGGGATCGAACCACCAACCTTCCGATTAGTAGATGACCTGCTCTACATCCTGAGCTACAGCCACCCCATTAATAATTCTTACTCGGTAGCCATTTTGGTAATGACTTTTGTTCACTTATTTGGATTATTTTGAATTGAAGCTACTTTTGGCTGCTCCCTTGTTTACAAGGGGTCGCCAAAGTGGACGTTTTTACAACAGATGCCTTTCCTGACGCAATCCCAAAGGGATTTGTATGTCTTTTGTCCTGTCTTCCTCTCCTCACCCCCAACTGGTCGTGGCAGATGGCTGCCCCTCCCTGAGCCTGGTTCTGCCGGAGGTTTCTTCCTTTTAAAAGGGTGTTTTTCCTTCCCACTGTTGCCAAGTGCTTGCTCATAGGGGGTCCTCCGATTGTTGGGGTTTTCTCTGTATTTCTCTGTATTATTGTAGGGTCTTTACCTTACAATATAAAGCACCTTGAGATAACTGTTGTTGTGATTTGGCACTATATTAATAAAATTTAATTGCATTGAATTGAATTGAATTTGTGTCTCCTCCTGGGATGTCTGTCAGCCAATGGGGAGCTTTGGTTTGTTAGGTGAATATGTAAACCACTACACTACTTTTGAATCATGTATGCACATTGACAATAATTTATATCAACACCAGGAGATACATACTGCATGTACAGAATCACCAGTCACATCTAATTAAAAAAAACACCTTAAACTAAATTTATGGCTTTATTGCCATCTTTGCTGTTGCAGGATTCTCCCTAAGATTATATGTCTGTATTCTTCCAGGTGCCGTGCCTCGTTTTTACATGTTCACTGGTATGACTTTGCTCTACTCACCAACACAGTCCTGTCGGTCTGGTGTGGCCTGGTAACCAGTGTCACAAGAGCACTGATAAGTTCCCATCATGTTGACACACTGGCCATTCTTGCACAAGTTGTCACTCAGCTGACACTCATTCACATCTGAACCAACAAAAAAAGTGTGGATACTTATCACTTATTAATTATGAAAACCTCTCCATCTTAGCTGGAGGCTAGAATGAATGAATGTATGGGTACTGGCAGTGTGATGTATGCCACACCTTCACAGGCTGATCCATCTATGCTGAGCGTGTGTCCAGGGGGACATTCACACTCGTAACTCCCTTCTGTGTTCAGGCAGGTTCCTCCTTGACACAACAGGGGGTTCCTCTCACACTCATCAATGTCTGTCAGCCAACAGTAAGAAAAGGAAGCAGGATATAGAGGAAGTAGAAGAGGAAGAGATTAATCAGAATCAGAATCAGAATACTTTATTAATCCCTGAGGATATTATGTGGTCACAGTTGCTCCAGGACAGTAAGAAAGTAATTAACAAGTTAAAATACCAATATTAAATAATACAATACATTACAAATTACAAAATATTACAAATAACTCTAATAATACAATAACTCAATATATAAATATCCTAATATATTACAGAAAATTAACTATAGACAAAGTTGAAAAAGAACATGAAAGAAGTGCCAAATATGCCGAAATGGATTGGACTGATTTGACATTGTGGACATTAATTCAAATAGTGCGCTTTATCAAAACTCTGTTTAATCTTTGGTATGAATGTGTTTCATACATACCCATGCAGTTCTTCATCATCATGAAGCCACTTTCATAGCCCTCAAAGCATTCACACTCGAAGCTGCCAGGTGTGTTCACACATGTACCGTGACCACACAGGTCAGGAGAGATACGACACTCATCGATGTCTGAAACACAAACACAGAACAAAAGAATGCTCACTATGTGCTCATTATAGGTGATAGCTGAAATCACTGCCCATCTTTCACACCTGTGCAGTTCCTCTCATCAGCGGTGAGAGCAAATCCGTTGTTGCACCGACACTTGAAGCTGCCGATGGTATTTCTGCATGTTCCATAAGTACACAGACCACGGAAAACCTTACACTCATTCACATCTGAAAATAAACACATATATAAAATTTAAAAAACATAAGGTATAAGGACATAATACTTATTTATCCTAGGTTAGGGAAATTCTTTATATAGAATATGCTGTATACTGTATATAGCTTACATAACTATGAGCATTATATATACAAAGGCAATTTTTTGAACAGCTTTACTCTCAGAAAAATTAGATTTTCTCAATGGAGATGCTTCGCTGTATACACCATCCTTCAATCTGAACCTCTGGAGCTCCACTGACAAATGCATAGACTCTTTAACCCATAAAGCACTTTGTATGAAAGGTGTCCATATTCAGTAAGTCCAGAATCATAGTACCTTTGTAGAAGGGCCTGCCGGTCAAAATGTCTCCTCTGTTGGCAAAGCCTGACCCTCGGGGACATATGGCTCTGTACTCAGGTGAATTTGGTTTGGGACACTCCTCACAGTCAACACCCCAGGCAGCACCCACTGAACAGCAGCACATGTCCAGACGGTATCTTCCAGGCACTGGCTCGCCACACTCATCTTCATGCCATTTCAGGTAGCACTGCTCACTACGCATATCTATAAAAATTGATCATAAAAACAAAAATCAAAGCCATTTTTCTATGTCATTTTAACTCTTTAGTGCCAGAATGTGATGCCATTGAAAAAAAAAAAGTCTCATCAGCTCATGTCTGATTTCTTTGCAGAAACGTACCCACGCATGTTCGACCAGTGCTGTCCAAGGTGAGACCTTCGGCACACTCGCAGCGGAATGAGCCCTGGGTGTTCACACACCGGCCATTTGTGCACACTCCAGGGAACACCTCGCACTCATTAATGTCTGCATGAAGTGGAACATTTTGAGAATCATGATTGCAAGGTAAAATAAAAAAAAACCACACACACATTTTTTAAAAATCTGCAGGGAGGATATATGAAGGCACATTACAAGCACAAATTATTCCACGAAGGTCAATGCTGGGAACTCTGCAGAGTTACCACGGCTCATTAAGACATCAGATATTCTTACCTTCACAGTCAAGGCCCTTCATACGAGCAAATCCTCGGGAACAAGCAGTGTCTGAGGAGACAAAAGATCTTAAGATGTGATAAAAAAGTATCTCTATGAAGCACTAGTTTGCCTTTGGTTTATATTTGATTAAAAAACTGCCAGAATATTCACATGCAAAGCATGTAGCATGTAGCTGTAATTAAAACCATCTATGAGAACCAATACTGTATGAAAGCATGAATGCGTCTGTGTGTGTGAACTGACCGATTTCGCAGGGTTCACACGGGCTGCCCCAGGCAGCTCCCAGTGTGGAGCAACACTCAGACTTTAGTGTGGCTCCATTGATGTTGACCTCACAGCGGTTGTCCTGTATTGTAAGCCAGCAAGTACTCTTCATACTATCTGTAGAGCCAAAGAACAACAGAGAAGATATGAGTAAATTATTCCGTTGAGATTTCTTGTGACCAAATATTCTGTTTCCCAATAAGACATCCTAAGCAACAAAAAAATCTAACATAATGACTGAATTTCTTTCAATTAAGCCTTAATTAAACCTTTATGCACACAGTAGTGAATCACAAGAGAACAAACTAAAGACAGATTCTCTCAATAAATTGCTCCACCGCATCACTAGTGTTCAAAATGTCCCTACAGGGGATGATGATGATGGATTGGCTTGACTCAACTCAACCTGTAGGCATTACTCACCAATTAGAAGTGAGTAAACTCCACCCATCATTACATTTGGTCCTATGCTTTTACATTTCTAATGAAATAACAGAGTGTACTGTTTTAATAGTGACACATTTTCTCTAAACCCACAAGGTCAGCAAACATAAAACCACCAAAAACTTCATTTTCTTTCTCCATCCACCAAGGGATGGGCTCTCAACATAGAAAGCACAAATGAACTCAGCCAGAGGAATTTGTAGACATCTGACACAGCCACCTCATGTGCTATCCATGAGTATTTATTCAATGACTCATTTCCCCATCCAGTTACAATAACATCTGCATTCTGTGGTAGCATGTAGCTTTTTCAGAGATATTTCCAAAAAGTAATAAAACCTCTAAAAAAAAAGTCTTACATGCCACATGTCATTTTAAATCTGTGGCAGATTTCTATGAGGTAAAACAGTCTCTATTTAAGGCCACACATGCAAGTATTTATCTAATAACTCATTTTGTGTGTGTTGTTTTGTCTGTGAGATCATCGGAGGATGATAATCCTCCTGGATGGCTCCTGAAAACCTGAAACCTCAGTGTTTGTTTATAAAAGTGGAGAGTGAACATGGATTAAAATGATTAGAAAGACTCTTGCATCAAATTATTTTCAACTGACACTCTTGTGTCAGCGTGTAATCATCTCACACAAGCTGTTTCTTGGACCCTGCAGTGCTTCCTTAATTTGCGTTGACCATTCAGGAGGAACGATGTCTTACCCACGCAGATGGTGTTGGTGGAGTCCAGCTTGCTGCCATGGGTGCACTCACAGCTGAAGGACCCAGCCACGTTACGACATGCCCCATTGATGCACGGGCTGGACTCACACTCATTGATATCTGAAACACATGGAAGCACACACCTGAGGTCAGGGCTGAGAGGCTGGTTCTAATTCATCATCATCATCATTTGGCAGTAACAAATATGTGTGTGTCCTTTCAGTGAATCACATGTTTACTGGAAACAAAATGCAACACATCAGGTAATAATGTCACCTCATGAAACAGCGCAAACACACAAGTGCGTTTGTATGTCGAAAATAATGAGTGTGTGTATTTGTGCTCACCTTCACAGGTCTCTGACTCAGGTTTGAAAACAAATCCTTTAGGACAAGAGCATGTATAAGAGCCAGGAGTGTTTCTGCACAGGCCATTGTCACAGAGCAGACGGTTCACCAGACACTCATTGATGTCTGCCAGAAGGAAACACAAAATACTCTGGTGATCATGATCATTGGTCACTGCTTCAAAACAGTCAGGAATAATGTAAAGAAACTTATATTTAGAAGCATAAACATGAAAATCATTAGAACTTTTCATTAAAGAAAGATATTGTATCTTTGCCAAGTAACAACAAATTCTTCCTCACAAAAATAAAAAGTTAAATTCATAGTAATAAAATCACTCTCATAGTCATACATATACTGGGATGCCCTGTGACATGTACCAGCTTAATTAAAGTTAGGAAGCTTAAGAAAGAACCGTAGCTTTGTAGTGGGGAGTAACCAAACTTGTCATACTTGTACTACATTTGCAATTGCAGCAGCTTTCAATACATTCACATTTGTGCAGTGATTTATTAGTTTTTGACAGATTTATGCAGCTAACCACTGAAACTATAAAAAATTTTGAGCCAAAAAATGTAAAGTATTGATATTTGGCTTTAGTTTTTTTACATTTAGAATCTGAATTTGTAAAACTAATTCAAACTTATTAGATGTGAAGTCATAAGTGATTACTGCTATATATTGACAAGTGTTCAGAGAAGTTTTTACTTTGCTTGGTCCTGCTTTGTGCAATAAACCTACAACCCTATAGTAGTTACTAGAAGGCATGCATCTGACTGAACATCTCCCATGAATAGTGGGGTATTTTAGTTATTTTTAGTTTCTGTATGACCTGCAGTCCTTGCAAAGAAAAAAAAATTATAAATAAATAAATAAACGTATGGCCTTTTTTCCCCTGGCACATGATTATATGCATACATTGATCTTTTTTTCCTTCTCTAAGTTAGTTTTGCTGAAGTTCAACTTCCTCTAGAGCAGTGCTTCTCAAATGCCGGGGGGGGCGCGTGTGTGACCCCAGGGAACATGCTTTTTTTTGCCGTACTAGCAGGAGATATGAAGTGCAGTAAACAAACCCTCAAGAAAAATGAAAAAATATTTAACAGTGACGAAAAGAAAGGTGGAGAGAGACGGAGATAATGACACAAACGAAAGTCTCCCAAAAGCTAAGACGAGGAAATATGACGAAGCGTATGTAGCACTTGGCTTCACTTTGACTACGGTTGGAGACGAGGAAAGACCGGTGTGTCTATATTTCTTTCTTTTTTCTTTTTTTGTTTTCTTTAATGTTAATAAGGATACAATGTTATGCAGAGATGTACTTATAATAACAATTTTATAGACAAATGATACTATTTATAGTCGCGGGGGAGAGTGGGGGGCGCAAAATGTTTTCTTCTTCCTAAGGGGGGCGTAACAGAAAATAATTGAGAAGCACTGCTCTAGCAGAA
>VUQS01025002.1:11092-29384 GCA_015108495.1 Heterochromis multidens | reverse complement strand
AAACAACCACCAACAAAAAAAAAAAAAAAATAAAGAGAGAAAAAAAAAAAAAAAAAAAAAAAAAAAAAAAAAAAATATAATTTAAAAAAAAAAAAAAAAAAAAAAAAAAAAAAAAATTATTTTAAAAAAAAAAAAATATATATAAAAAAAAAAAAAAAAAAAAAAATTGTATAATTTTTAAAAAAAACAAAAAAAAAAAAAAAAAAAAAAAAAAAAAAAAAAAAAAAAAATTATCCTTCTGTCCTGCTGTTTCCCTAAAATGATTTCTTAGCTTAGGCTACTAATCCTCACAGAATGCAGTAAAATTCATAATGTCAAGGTATCCCTTCAAACTGTGATCAGACAAGCTTTTGAAAAGGCACAGAACAGTGCACTGTAGAATTGACAAAAAAGCCATAAACCACTGCTCATTTGAATGGCTTCACACATGCTGTTCTCCTGGGGCATGACAAAAGTGAAAGGATGGAAGGTGTGTGTGGGCGTGTCTCTGTGCTAGTGCGGATGGATGATTATCAGTGTAGTTTTGCTATCAAATCAGCAGCTATTGATTCATCTGACAGTGCAGATAAATAAAGCTAGCCATTTGTGAGCTGTGAGTCTGTGCATGAGGGAGGGAGAGAGACACTGGAAAGTGTTTCACAGTAGCTTGAAATTGCACTGATCCACTAATGGGCTTGCGTTGCCTTGTTCCTGATTGATCCAGGCATTGGAGGGCTTGCCGATGGCTTATGGGCCATATCCTGCAACCCAGACGCCGGCATTTATGCTAGTCCATTAAACCTTGTAACACCCCCAAAATGACCTCATATGGGACATCTCAATTATTAGATCATCAAGGTATTGGTTCTGCTTTATGTTATTTCCTTTTAAATCACTCACCCCATCGCAAAATCCTTTCTCCCGATCCCTCCCGTGCAGTTATGAAAACAACATAGTGTAGGGTTCAATTTGCTAGCATAATTAATCAGAAAACAAAATTAAATCCAACCAGACCAGATGTCCTTCTGCTCTGCAGAGCACCTTCTTGCATTAAGTCTAAGTTGTATTTCAGTCACAAACCACTTAGCAATATCTAGCTGAAGCAGAAAACCTTTCTGGTGACTGATTTAATACATGGAGGGTCATGAGTGTATCAACAACCATATTATATCTGCACTACATTTGTGTGAACAGGTTGAGAGCTTGATTTACCACCTCACCTCTAAAAATGTCATTGCCTGGTGCATATTGTCATCTTGCAAGAGTGTGAAATGAAGCAAATACAAACTTGCTTTACTATCCCCTTCTGGAAAGGTTAGAGAATGCCCTCACAAGAAAAATGACAACAAGATTTATTTGCTCAATTTACAACAATCCATGTTTATGTTTACCTGACAATGACCTAAAGTGGTCATGGCAATGATCACCACTGTCAGTCACAAAGGAGTTTGGAATTTATGTGGCATGATATTTTTACAGCATATGAATGGGTCAACAAAGTGTGCGACTTTGACACAACAGACCATTGTTTCCATCCTGTGTCATACCAGCAGTCAACATGGGTTTCTTTTAACCGTGACCACAATCTTTCCCTAACTCTACACCACTGAAAACAAAGCTAGCAGTGTCAGTTTGGAAAACAGCAAAATAAATCACTGATGTTACAATCGTTTGCAAAGAACAGAAGTCCCTGACAAAGCATCGTGCCTGTCATTGCTCTATGCCTTATGATGCTTGTGTTGATGGAGTATCAACATGGGTGAGCTTTGCTTGCTCAACTGGATTAGCAAATCAAAATATTATTCTAACCTCAAACGGGGCAACAGAATTCAATCAAATTTGATTCACTATATTCTCTGGGAAAAAAAATATGAGCTTTGTGGTTAAATTCAGATAGGCTTATGTGGATTTCATTACTCTCATGTCAATGGTAAAAAATATCACAACTAGGAATTAAAGGATTTAAAAGAAAAGTGTTGAAGAAAGACCCATTGATCGAATCCATTTTTTTTTTTTTTTGAAAGACCACTGAAGGGCTAAGAAATATTGCAGTATAATGCAATAGAGGCACTGTTCATGTATAATCAAGGCTGCTTTGTGCAGTAGCTCGATGTATCTCTTTGATCTTAAATATGTCCTGAAAACTTGCACACAGTATGAACATTTTAAATTCTTGGCCTAAATTAAAAGAAAACTCAAAAGTATAATCAAAAGCATAGTATTGAACACTGGAACATGTTTTGAAACCGGCTGTCAGGACTCGCACTAACAACACAAAAAGACATGAATAAATCTGACAGTTTAGTAGTTATCTAAAGTGTTGCTGACAACACAAAGGCTATGAAACAGACCTGAAGCAAATGTTTGGATAAATAAAAGTAATGTCTAACACCTTGTTTTTATTCTGCAGTGTTTTTTCATAAGCTGAGCTGATTTTGGATTGTGGTTTTAGGAGGATAGAACAAATATAATATGGCTTTAGCATATACTTTTCTCAAGCGCTGCAGTAAACCGTCTTGACATTGATGCATTATTTTGTTGTTCTGTGAGCACTCCAGCAAACACACAAGACTTACATTTCTAATAAACTATTTGAATTACATATGATAATACTTTATCAAAAAGCAGAAAATATGCAGTGTTTGTGTATGTATGTGTGTGTGTTTCTCTTGAATAATATCCTCATAACAGAGCACATTTTTACATCATGCAGATGAGAGGAAATGTATTTAGCATTACAGCAAGTCACTTTCTATTAGTTGTATATGTGAGCTTGAATATTACAGGCTTATATGCTCTTTTATCAATGATGTGGCTGCCCACCATCATTTCTCTACATTATTAATACCCATAACTTTGAAATTCCAACAATATCAAATGCCTTATGATCAGCTGAGCCCTTTAGACATATTCACTGTCTTAAATGTCCCAACCCCTCCCTCCTGTGACTGCATGCTTTCAAGGCTGGAGGAGCAGTAAATGTAAACTGCTGTTGCTATTATAGTTTCAGAAAACAATCTGGGACAAGTGGGCTGTGTCACACAGCCATCAGTCTCAAACCCACACTGTGTCATGAGGGAAGCCAGGTGAAGAATTGCATCTGGAGTGCAGCAGAATTTCACACCTGTTGTTAACCCTGAGGTAGGAATGAATCAACTGAAGTGCTGTATGCATTTCCTTAACCATCATTCAAAAGCATGCTTGCCGCACTATAATTCTGTGATTTGGGGATGTTTTCACGACGCTTCCTATTACAAAGAGTTGGTAAACTATTAGAAATATAATGCTTTGTCAGAATTTCCCCTTAAAGTTAAGACTAAATTCTGGTTAATATAAAAGTTATTCAAAGAGCATCTTAGGCCTTATGGGAACCCCTGAGGTGAAACACTGTCAGGAGCAGTGATAAGAACATTTAAGAGGCTTAGGAGCTTCTTAAGCAGAGGAGAAAATGGTGAAAGGACAAATAGGAAGGGAAAATATTCACCAAACGCCAAATGACGCTGAGTTAATGGAACGCCACAGATTAGATTGTGAAGGTATAATGGCATTTCTCATTAGAGATCCGCTTGCATTTCCCACTCAATGAAATAATGCCAGAAATTAAAAGTGGTCATAACACTAACATTATTTGAAAACTGTGTAAATGCAACACAGCAGTGATGGCTTGGGTGTGCCGCACCCTTCTGTCAGCACAAACAATCTCAGTGCTTTAACAGCCTCATATTGTGAAGCAGTTAATTTCATCATATAAACAGATAAAAGCTGAATCATTTTACCTCTAATATGAAATATTGAAGATTTAGCACTAAAATTACCAGAATTATAACTAAACAACATCAAAAAAATATAAGAATTATCAGAATGTGAAGAGACCATTGCACAAACTGGTCTGTATTTTCAAACATTTTATAGGCAACTTTTAACATATATCATACCCTTTATTCAACTCATTGCTCACTACAAAAACTATTGCCACATCTTAAACACTAAGGCATACTAATTTCACTCAGTTCTATCCACCATTCTCACTAAGAGAATTGGAATTTAATTGGTCTATTACATAACAATAATTAGCAAAATACAATCCTCCCATCATGACCCCAGTGATAACTGATATTGTCAATTTAATTTATTTTTTAAATTTTAATAATTGCATGCATCTTATTTTAATCACCCAACCGCATCTTTTAAAAAAAATATGTCATATCACAAATGGGGGTCGACCACACTTCTACACAGAGGTAACATTATTGATCAGAGTTACTCCAGGACTTTTCCTAAATCACTGCACTAGAACTGCCAGATAAAGGAAGCATGCAGCTAGCTAACATTACAGCTTACAGAGCGGGCAACATTACTTCCATCTGTGCAGACAGACACTGCTGCTGAGTTTTCTGAATTTATTTTTTCTTTTTGCTTTGAGCACTGCAAGGCGAATTCCATCTGGTTCTATTATAGTCAAGATGCACGTATTCAAGGCATTCATGAAGTTTGTGGTGTTTGTGAAGTTTCGTGAGTGAAATTCTAGGATTTTATTATCCTATTATGTAGCAATAATTAACAGATGTGTGTCAGTCTCGACTGAAGAAGTTACCAGGAGGTGACGAAACGTTTCTCCCACTAAAACGCTACGTCGAGATGAACAGATTCAGCTTTTTGGGATTCTTTTACCTGGATTATTGAGCATGCATCAAGAAACAGATGTGTGTGTTTGTATGTCACAGAAGTCAATTTTAAAGCTTGCTAATCAACATTCCTAGTGTTTGCTGATGACTTTGCACTCTACCCTCCTATCCCAGCTGTCATACGGCAAAAGGCGGGCTACACTCTGGGAAAGTTGCCAGTCTAATGCAGGGCTGACACAGAGAGACAGACAACACAGGCACAGGGAGAACATGCAACACACACAGAAAGGCCCCAGTCAGCCAGTGGATTCAAACCAGGACCTTCTTGCTGTGAGGTGCTAACTACTTCACCACTCTGCCACTTAGTAACTCTAACACTGAGGCTTCAAAATGCAGAGTCCAAACCCCATGGGTGACATCATAGTGGCTACATCCATCTCTTACTGTTTATGGTAGCCCACTAATTAGCCAGACTTCATTCTGTATGTATATTTGATTAAGTGTGGAAATATCCCTTTAAATTTAAGATATAAAAATACAAAGAAGAGCACAGATGTAAGCCAAAATGTTTATTTTTACACACACATTTGACTTCTTTAAACTACTAAAATTTTTAAAGACTAGATAGACTGCAGTTTTAATATTTCATTTGGCTGTTTTTCCTTTGTTGACCTTGTATTAAAGAAGCCGCTAAAAAGTTTCATTCTTAGACATTTGATAAATATGATCTGTGCCCTGATGTGCTGGTTGAATGCAGCTGGCTCAGTATCAGTGCTCAAGTGTTACTCTCAACAATAAGCCAAACCAAACAAGCTTTTACATTAAAAATGCATTTCTGTGGTAAACTGCTAATTGCTGCAGACACAACAAATGAAAATGTATACAAAAGAGATCTATTTGGCAATGCTTTCTAGATTAGTGGCTCACTTAAAGATTATGAACCAAACAAACAATATGAAATGCTAATTTATGCAAGACATCAAACTGTCCCCTGGTGTACTTTTTAGCAATTCAGTTTTTAGATCACCGACACATTTCTGCTCCAGGCAGAAGACAATAGGCCTCTGTTCTGCTTCCATGACATCTTCCTTTTCAAGAATTAATGATCCCAATCTAGTCGGTGGGATTTTAAACGATATGGGATGCCTGAAAACAAAAGAGAAGTTTCACTGCTGTGATTCACTGTGTCATCAGTGGTGTGGATGACAAGGCCCTTAGGTCAGCAGCTCTATCAATTAGACATCAGACTCACCTTGCACACACATACGCAGATTGGTCTCAATAAACGTCAGCAAAACAGATCTGCTGGTTGCTATGACAACATCTTCAGCAGCTGAACACACTATGTGAATAACAATATGGCCCGATGCTGCTGCTGACTTCAGAGAATGACCAAGACCTGCAGGCTTTTTCTCAATATTTTAAGAAAGACTGTGGGATGTTTTATCTTCCACAGAAAGACCGGTAATAGTGGAGAAAATGATTTACATTCTCAGTTTCTGAACTGCATAATGTGAATTATATCAGTTATAACAATCTTTAAAAAAAAAAAAAAATCATACAGCTTTCCTGCTTTTTATGCTTGCCAAAGAAAACTTCAGCAGCTACATACACTGCTGTATCTTTGATAAAAAAAAAAAAAATTTTATACAGCTAAATAGAATTTTATTGTAACACGATCCATGTATTTTAAATTTATTGTGCAATGATTTATGCTTTTGGGTGCTTTTGGGTTTATTTCTTTGCTGTTGTCTCTGTCAGAAAAAATTATAATTTTGGCAAAAAGGGAAGCAAGTGGCAACTGTCACAGGCTGAAGGTCTCTGGGAGCTCACTGTCTAGATCAATATGCCATCTGCTCCCCAGCCTTGCACGCGCTGTCCACAACTACTGATGTGTTCATACTGCTACTATGAAAAGAGTTGTCACTATACTTCACCCCTGCTTGTGCTGCAAACAAATTTACAACAAACACAGCAAAGCCAAACTAAAATTCAGTGTAGACAGACTATATTGTTTTGGGTTTGCTTAAAATAACAAATCCAATTTAAACTCTATCTCATACTCTATTTCGGCACAAATGCAACAATTTTACTCAGTTACCACAGTTTAAATGGTTTAGATGTTGTCCTACACACTTTTTATAGAGGACATAATAATTTAAATTAGAGTCCTTATATCTTTGTGTGTGTGTGTGTGTATAAGTGGGCATCTTCAGTACAGAGTCAGATCCAATACTTATCATACCCATCACACCAAAATAAAAGCTTTAGCATTCTGAATTAAAATTTTGGTTTTGCTTTTCAATACCTCTTTGATCAAAATGCTCAAGTCTCTGATTTAAAGCCCATAACTTAAAATTGGGATTTGTGATTTTACTGCAATATTCATGAATGTTTATCTGGGAGAATGTGAGCCCTCTTGCAGAAAAGATGACTTTGTTGAAGTCTTAAAATGCTTTCTGAACCACTGTTGCTAATGTGAAGTGATAGAGGAGAAATTTTGGATTTGTTAGAACCAGAGGTGGGTAATTTTGCTAACCTGGGTGACAGAACAGTGTCAATCGGTCAAACCATCTAACTGACACTCAGTTTCTCATGCTGTAATTTTGACTCTAATACACAGTGAAATGCTAGCAGTCTAGAGATGGAGAAAATGACAACACATAGCACTTAAAATTAGGACTGTTAAAGTTGCTACCACATTTAACGTAGGACTGGGCAATCCACTCCAAAGTACAATCCTCCTATCATTACCCCAGTGATAACTGATACCACTGGCACGGCAGGGTGGTGGAGGGCACTAATGTGCATCCCTTCCATATTCAATTCAATTTTATTTATATAGCGCCAAATCACAACAACAGTCACCTCAAAGCACTTTATATTGTAAGGTAAAGACCCCCTACAATATTAGAAAACCCAACAATCACACAACACTCTATGAGCAAGCACTTGGTGACAGTGGGAAGGAAAAACTCCCTTTTAACAGGAAGAAACCTCCGACAGAACCAGGCTCAGAGAAGGGCAGCCATCTGCTGTGACCAGTTTGGGTTGACAGGAAAGAGAAGAGAGCAGAGGGAAATAGGACAAAAGGCTAAATATAGGAGAGAGAGCCAGAGTTTAATAATTGCTAATGATTAAAGACAGTAGTGGTGTATAAACAAACAGAGTGAAAAGAGAAGAGTGAAGAAATGCTGCAGTGTTCTGGATCAACTGAAGGCTTTTCAGGGAGCTTTTAAAGTGACCTGATAATAATGAATTACAACAGTCCAGCCTAGAAGTAATTTCCATACTGCATACCATGTGGCCCAAACACAAAAAACACAACAGTGCTCTCTCAACACCTTTACTGCTGCTGGTGACAGAGAGGGAGCCCACCTCAGACTTTATTTCCTACTTCCAGCACAATGAGAAAGAATGCATCTCTAAAAGCAAGGAAGCCTCATTTACTTACAATTTAGCCTACCATAATAAGTGAACATAACTGGATCAGTTGGAAGGGTATCAACGCAATTAACTTTTTCTTACCTTTTGGCCCGTGGTTCTACAAACTCATTCAAGCTTTTTTATATCTGTAAAACAGGTCACCTGTCTCTTGCCCTCCCCACACACAGCTGAGTTTTTCAAAAACAAACACACATTGAGTGGGAAAGACTTAAGGACAGGAGATATACTAGCATCTCTGTAAATACAGCTACATTAGACTCTTATTTAAAATCAAAACAGCCAGAATTACACTTATTCTGTTTTCTGTCATTTTGAAGTAATAATGGATCAGTGTAGCTGCTTCCCACATGCACTCTCATTTCAAAGAAGGCAGAAGTGCAAGCATGAACTTATGTGTGCACACACGCCAAAGTATGCCTGTGTTGCAAGTGGAAATGATATGCATACATTTAATTAATTAATAGAAAAACAACTAAAAAAAAAAAACGGCTTGATCCATCATCAAGATCATCATCCATAGGCACAGCCCTATTTCAAACCCACAGTCAGGTGTGTGTGTTTGGTATTGTAAACATGAAGGAGGTCCTCAATTTTAACCCAAACCCCCATATTTCCCTGACCTTACTACCAAGATGTTTCTCCACAAATCTAATTAAATACAGGTGGCTTATTTTGGTGCTATATTTTATGGTCATATTCAGATGGTACGGACAGTCAACCTGCATGGTTATTCAGTTTGAAAGACTTGGGTTATGTTTGTATGTGTGAGCTGTTCTTCATGATAGCATTCAGCACTTGAGTAAATATGAAGTCAGTTACGTTTTAAAGGCAAAACCATGGTTTACCAGACTGGAATATTGCATCCACATGTTTTCACATCACTTTAAATTAACTCAGTAATGGGGGGCAATTTTGCAGGTTGTTGCTCATTACCTCTGCAAATGCTGCTGAAGGCCAATTTAGTGGATTTGCCTACCTCTGTTTCCAATTTCAAGTCTACAACATTTTCATTACAGTCATGTAACTACCAGGTCATTGTCAAGTTCACAAATAAATACACAGAAGGTAAAATATTAGTATGAGTGGAACCACAAATTGTTGCCTCTGATGATGATGATGGAACGGTGCTGTAAAAGATATGGACTCTTTCCTACCACAACAGAACGAGGCATGGCAAACTAGGTGGAAAAATGTTTCTGTGCAGCTCTCACTGTGCTTCCAACCATCCTTTTTATTAACATGAAGTATTGTCGCAGCCTGGCACCAAAATGACTCTCTGATCCAAAACTCCCCCAGAGAGAGGAAATGAGGGCCAGGGAAACGAAGAGGGAGAGAGGAAAAAAACAGCAGAAGAAAGAAAAGAACATAGTCAAAGTTAAAGTATTGAGGAAGAAGGTAAGAACAAAGACACGAAGAGAAAACTAAGCAACACACGGGGGAAAGGAGGGAATGCAAGGCGAGGCGATATAATGTAAAAGAAAAGGGAATGATGATAAAAGAAAGGGAAAGCGGCTCAGGCTCTCAGATACAGCTTCCCTGAAGAAGAAGGATTTCAGAGTATTTAAATTGGCAGTTTTTGCTTCTTGCTTGTCATAGGTAACAGGGGCACATTGCTGAGGCTTTGCAATAAACCCACTGCATGCTGCATTTACATAAGCAATTCATTTACAAAGAAAGTCTGTCAAAGGAAAACAGAGAAGACTGCAAATTAGAGAAATTAGCTAATGGCCACTAGGTTTAAAGATAACCTTGACTGCCTGAAATCTCTCCGGCTCTGCATCTGTGTGTATTAAATACTCGTGGACTCATACACAAACGTGCAAATCAGGAGAAAAAGACTGCAATATGCAATATAGCTAAGTTAATGTCAAGTGTTGCATGGATGCATTTGCATGATCTGCTGCTAACCTCTGTTCCCTGTGGTTTAACCCCAACCCCTGTCTTTGCAGAAATCTGCTAAGTACATGCATCGCAGTAGAGGGATAACTCCAGCAAAATATCACTATTCCACCAACAGGTTGTAGGACCAGTGTGCCCAGAAAAAAAAAAAAAAAAAAAAAAAAAAAAAAAAAAAAAAAAGAAAAAAAAAAAAAAAAAAAAAAAAAAAAAAAAAATCAATGAGAAAAAACCCCCCTAAAGAATAAAGATTTGTAAAGAAATAAATGGCGGAAGTCCAAACTCCTAAGTTTGATATAACGCAGAATAATAGCGTATATCAAACCTTTTCATCTGAGGGGAATGGCCTTTATAGTTTAGACACTAACACAATCCTGTTCCTGTTTTATTCCCCACTCACCATCCCTGAGAAGGTTTCAAGTAGAGGTTCATATCCTGCCTTCGGCTCACTTAGTCTACTTTAGAAATACAAGCTTCATTCTATTCAAATGAAAAGACATGCCTCAAATGTAGGCCAGCATTACAGCAGATATGACTGATCTTGTTTCACTCTCTCCTCTGTTATAATGTAGGGCTGGATTTAATAGCCTGGCTATTAATCCATGTCAAGGAAGGCAGAAAAGGCCCATTTGACATGGGCTAACTTCCCTCTGTAATTAGAAAACCTCATTAAGTTCATTAAGTCATTTCTTGTGTTGGGGGATTTGTTTTACATGTGCCGCCAACAGACTTGGACCACTGCTGGTAGAATGTAGGCTAAAAGGGGCTGAATTCATTGGTTGGGTATGTGAAGCATTTAGGATAGCAAAAGAACATAAACACAAACTTGCTGCAGACTTTTAGATGTTACAATAAGAGCTCAAAATCAATTTACATTTTTTTGGAAAACCTTAGAAGAAAAAAAAACTACATTTAGATGGTCACGCTAAAGCTCTCCTATCGTGACGATTTTCTTCACTTCTAAAGGGCCTTGGACACATATCAATCTTACAACTCTAAAAAGAAGGGAGAACATATCATGGTGTCACCCTTTTGATGCGGAAGGATATCAGCGTGACACATTTCTGAAAGGCGCTTTGTCTTTTCTATTTATTGAAGGCCTTGAGCATACAGAGGGGAGGGGAATACCTGGTCTGGCCTCAAGGAGCGACACAGTAACAGATGACTAGACGCCACAGCCAGAGGCCCTCTGTTTTTTGTCTCTTTTTTTTTTCCCCCAGTTTTGGCTCCTGGACCCAATGATTCCAATTTGGGTGTCAGTGAGAGCAGCAATTCATCATTGGCTGGATTACTTAGTGGGCTGAGAGCACAGGGTTATTCATCTCTGTGGCTGACACCAACCCGGCCAGAGAGACGCCGTGCTGCCAGGACTACCACTCCTGCTGATGCAGTCAGAGCAAAACCAAGTCCTGGAGACTGACTCACATGCACACAAACCCATTTCCTGAAGCAGGAGCAAGTGTGCAGTGCCATAAGATAGTGGTCATACTGGAGCAAGTGAAGTGGTAACAGCATACCACATTGAGCAAGTCACTTTAACATCACCATTCAGGGGTTGGTTCAAGTCCTTCAACATTTTTTTTTTTTAAACTTTTTTTTATTTTCAAGAAATTGTTCTGCACACTGGTAAACATGCCTATTTACAAATGCTGGCTACACTGAATGAACAGATATGAGTAGTAACAAACGGTTATCTTTATTTAGCACAAAACATCTATTAAAAGACTGTTAAATATACTACATGGACAAAAGTACTGGGCCACCTACACATTTCACCTACAGGAGCAACTCAGCCATGGGAAACCCATGCCATGAAGCTCCCGGCACACAGTTTCTGTGCTGATGTTAATGTGCGAGGAGGTGAGGAACTCTGCAGTTACTGAGTCAGCAGAGTGTTGGTGACTTTCACACACTACGTGTCTCAGCACTTGGCAACCCTGCTCTGTAACTTTACGTGGTCTGAGTCGCTATGGTTCCTAAACACTTGCACTTTGCAATCATACCAATTACAGTTAATTGTGGAATATCTAGGAGTGAAGAAATGTCACAAACTGACTTGTTGCAATGGTGGCATGCTGTTACAATACCACACTCTAATTCAGTGAGCTCTTCTGAATGACCCATTCTGTCCCAAATTTGTAAAGGCAGATTGCATGGCTGGGTGCTTGATTTTATACACCTGTGGCACTGGGACTGAAAACACCTGAATTCAAAGATGAAGAGGTGTGGCCCAATACTTTTGTCCATTTAGTATATCTAGTGATAGCAACCAGTTGAGATGACAGAAAGTTAATGCTACCAGTTATAAATAAAAGTCAGATGCATAAACATTTTGGTACGGATAAAACAAATGCAATATTATGTGTTAACTGGGAAACATGAAATTGCTCTGGTGGGTTGATTTTGTTAACTTTTCAAATTGTACCTTTAACAGTTTTTAAAACACATACCACTAGTATTAGGTCTGTTATTTTGACAATTTTTAACGGATATCATATCCCACATGAAATCAACCACATGCAAACTTGATGTTATTTCCTCTAATTTCTTAAAGAAGTCACTTAGACAGATGTGCCAGTATTTTAATGACTTGTAACAGCTCTGTGCCATTTTCCCATCCACTTTTAAACATGCCTTGTTTAAATAAAAAAAAACAATCTTGGTAAAAAAATGTTTTTATAAACTCACATTTTATCCTTCTTAAAGAGGTTTCTACTGTACCTAACTGATAGCATTTATTGTTGTAATAGGAGGTTTCATAAATTACAGTCTCAGAAACTATTCTTAAAGTAACCAGCAACTTCCTTTTAGGAGCTGATAAGGGGGAGAGCTCTGCTGTACACATTTTAGACCAAAGCACAGCTTCTGACAAAGCAGATCATATTATTTTAGTTAGTCTTGAAACATGGTTTGGCATCAAGGACACTACTCTTGGTTGATTTTTTTTCCTTACCTTCTAAAAGGAAACTATTTAGCTCACATCACCTGAGAAGTAGTATGAGGTTCAAAAGCCTAGCTGCTGTTTTTGATTTTCTCTGTGATATTTATCAACTGTTGGATGACAAAAAATTGCAATCAATGCAATCGCTCTGAATCAGAAATCAAATTATTCAGTCCAACAAAGCACATCAATGCCACTGAGAGTTTGCTTGGCCCCTTAATCTGAAGCCCGTTGTAAAAAAATTTGGGAAGCAAAGCAAGTCTCTTTGGCAGCCATCTTGGATTGAATCTGAGCAGTTACTTTGAAGCCTCTATCTAAATGAAAAAGAGAGAGAGCCATTACTTAAACTTAAATAGTCACTGGGATATAAAAACAGTACGTATTGCATCGTCAGTCAAATTAAATAAAAACTTTTGGCAAATTTTGACCCAAAATAAGGTTTAGAAATCTTTATACGTTTATGATGCATATGCACAGTTTTACAACATGACGGCTTCTCAAACAGGTGTGCACGTGTCAGCGCAACAACATGTCTGGTTATTATGTTTCCCGTTTTGACTGTTAATTGGCTCTTTGGGGGGAGGGGCAGGACCGCCACTATCTTTTATCTTTACAGATTTCTCCCCTAGATCTCCATTCAGGAGTCAGGAAGCCAATTCTCTCACATTCCAACCTGAAAAAAGTTATTCATGCATTTATTTTCTCAACTCCCTCCTTTTTGGCATTAACGAAAAGTCCCTCTCTCACTCGACTCAACTAATTCAGAATGCAGCTACTCAGCTTCATGCTGGTTTTAGCGGACGGTCTCACATCACCCCAATCCTGGCTTCTCTCCATTGGCTTCCTGTATGATTTAGAAGTGATTTTAAGATTCTACTGATCACTTTTAAAGCATGTTGGGGTTTGGCCCCAAGCTACATAGCAGAAATGTTGCCCCCTAATGAGCTAGTTCAAAGCCTCAGATCCTCAGGTGGGGCTGTTCCAAAGTCGAGGCTTAAATCTAAAGGTGATCGTGCTTTTGCCATCAGGGACCCTCGGCTCTGGAACGACCTGCCTGAGGAGATAAGGCTCGCAGAATCCGTGCCTTCCTTCAAATCACTTCTGAAAACACATTTTTATAGACTTACTTTTATGTCATGTCGTCTCTTATTTATTCTTTCAGTTAGTTTTGCCTATATTCTTTTATTGGTACATGCTTTTGTGTGCATTGGGTATGCATCTCAAATTAAGTTGAAATAATAGAAAGTACTAAAAATATGCATCTGTATGTAATATATAGAGAACCCTGACTTCACACACACACACACACACACACACACACACACATAAATACCCCCACCACACCAGGCCTAAACACCACCATGTGCTGATAAGATAGAGCAACCACTAGCTTCCCTGCAGGTGAAAAACAAGGTGGGCATCCACATACTGAGCCTCACACAGCGCGATGCATTTACAATGCACCTCTGTGGCATCAACATAAATCTGCAGTGTGTGCTCGTCCAGGATACGCATGATTTACAGCCCGGGAACGAATGTCAAAGCCTATATTCATTTTAGGGGCAACAATGGAATGAAAAGCATATGCACAGGGGGAATAAAAGGGTTAGTTCAAAATGGTAAATGGAGCACCACGAGGTGAAATGGAACATTTCTCCATCATGTAGCGGCACACTTTCACTTTGGCCAGGAGTTAGATAACAAAGGAAAAGCACAAAAGGCAAAGGGCATGCATTTTTTTTTTAAACCATGCCAAAAAAATGAGTGCAAGTGTGTGTATGGGCCTCCATACAAAAGACCTTTTTTTCTTCTATGTGCCTTGTTTTGTTTCTTCTTTTTTCTTTTTTCATTTTTTCTCTGACACCATGCACAGAGATACAAAAGCACAAAAGTGTTTCCTCTGGCTTCATTTAACTGCCTTTTTACCACAGGCCAACAAAGCTGCCTATGTCACCAAACCTGCCCTGTGAGCAGTATACTCAATAAGCTGTATTACAACTCAAATGGACTTCAGAGTCGTGGCCAGCCATCTGAAATGCCACGACTAAATTATCAGTTATCACCAAGGAGGGAGAAACAGAGAGAGAGAGAAAGAGAGAGAGAGACACACATACGGATGGATAAAAGAGAGATTCCATCTATAGTCCGCTTATTCTTGTGAGCTGCATCAAAAGGAAAAGTAATTAAGTCGTCTGAGGATGTTATTGGAAACGAGAATTCTGTCAGTGAGGCTGTGGGCTTGTGATGCCTGCAGCTTATCCAGTGTATGTGTGTATACGCATGCGAGTATTTCTGTGACTGACGCGCTGCCGTGCAGTGGAAGATGAGACCTCTGTTGTGCGTTTGTAACAAGCGCAGCCAGCCGCTCCTCATTAACCTTTGGGGAGATAAGCCTGTTTTAAGTCCATGTTTGAACAGCCTGTGTGAAGTATCTCCCACTGATATGTGGCTAGCCAACCAGCCAAACCGTCCTTCCCTCCCCCTTTCACATTCAATATTCCTCTTCCCTCACCTCTGCCAGATTACCAGAATTAAATTTCAATTTTAATCACAGGCCTGCAAATCTCCATAAATCTAGCACCTGAGCCACCCTTAATTATGGAACAAGCATTCTGGGGCGGCACGCTGCTGTGGCCCACTAACAAGGTTAAAAGGTGCAAAGTGTGTGTAATGGGAAGCAGAGGAACTCACTGAGCAATTGTTAACACCATGTTAGCTACTCTACTTCTTTGTCTCTTGCCATGTTCCCTTTCTGTTTTCCCAGCTAGCGAAATACACAGAGCACCTTGTTAGAGGCGCTAGGCTAGAAGTAATGTAATTTAACTAAGTGGTGAATGTGGAGGTGCCAGATGCGCGTTTTGCAGTGGATGGTGTCGGCAGTGGTGATGGAGCAGGCATACAGAGGCAAAGCTGTTACATTATCTGCTGCTCGCTGGAGTGCTGTAGACAGGATCAGATAATTGGCATCGAGGTGGAGTCTGTTTTCTTGGGGGACTTTTTTTCTTGTCTGTCAGCATCCAAAACAGCCTAAAAGTAACTCAGAAGAATTTCTAACAGAGATGTTAAATGTACTTTCCTTTACATTAAAAAACAAAACAAAACAAAACAACTGTAATGCCATATAGGGCCATGGAAAATCTAAGCTGCAATAACAGCTTAGATTTTCTATTGGAAGTACAATTAAAAAGGGTTTCCTTTGATCTTCTAGTAATGAGGCATGGAAATGATCAGCTTAAAGTTGTAATCCATGACAGTTTAGTGAAACTGAGCACAAATATGTATACATTAAAGCAATTCAGTGTATGTATATTTATTACTTCTTCTAGTCGTTTTCATTGTAATTGGCAAAGTTCACCATTTCTGCATATTATTAAGCGTAATTTGTTGGAAACTTTGATCTATTTGAGCCTTAACCAATCATAGGTTGGACCTCTGCATTCACCTGCATTTATCAACATACCCATACAGCTCTGTTTCATTTAGCTTCAGAATGAAGCCCCATTACAAAATGTCCAATTCAAAAAGACAGCACGCCTTTGTCCTCTGAAGGGAACTTCTATGACTTCCAGATCTTCCGTTTAAGCTTTGCCTCCTGACTTTTGATGGACGAGACGATGGGATGAGTTTCAGCCTATCAAGGAAATAATCACAGAGTCTGCGCCATCACAAAGCGAAACTCAGAAAGCAGCGAGTCCCATGCAATCGAGTCTTTGTTTCACAATTTGTAAGCCGTGGGCGGTGAATTAAAGCGGGACAATGTAACGCATTCCATAATACAATTATGCGTGAGAGGACTGCATGTAGGAATCGTGAAAAGGGTTTTGTGACAGGATTTCATGAGTGCGAAAAGCGACTTTAATTAAGCAGTGGTGCATAATAGGAGTCTTTGAGCTTTCCACTGTGTGAAATTGTATGCCAATTAGATAATCATCTGTGAAAACACTGGACATGAAAGACAATTCCATGATAACAGTATGATTATACACACATGCAACACCACGGTAATTATACATAGTATTCATTTTGTGCAAAGTCTGTATGATTATTATATTATCATTGCACAAAAATACTCCCCCGTCACCCATACTGCGTCCCAGCACAGAGTATAAAAATGGTCATTAAATCTGCTCTCTGTTTAGTGTACTGTTAATATGCCTTTCCTTGTCTTACAAATAAATAAATAAATAAATGGAAATGGCAAGAAAGAGACTAATTTACACAAGTTTCATCTTGACAGCTGGCCAGCTAATACTGCATAGCCGCCTTGTTTTGTTTACACATTGGCTTGATTTTGATCACTGGTCTGCTTAGCTTTCCAGATGTCTCGCCCACATGTGTGTCTGCCATTTTCGCATGATGAGTCCACGGTCATCCAGCAAACCTCAAACACGCTTCACATTCCAGATGACTCCAAGCGCCCGTCTGTCGAAAACACTGGAAACTTACATTTGAACGTGTAGTATTTTTTACACATTTTAGCACACAACAGAGTCAGTCCAGTCACAATGAGCACTATCCGCAAAGTGTGTGTGCAGTTTTGTGTGTGAGCTGTCAGATAGCAGTGGAGGGGGATGGTGGTAGTGGGGTGGGCAGCTGTTCTCCCTCACCTCCCATGCTACTGATTTAACATATGGCTAACCTTTTGGAGATAGCGCTGCTGTTTACTCTCCTGCTCTGCGCTGATAACATCCCAAATCATTACTTGAAACTGACGTCACACTCAGCTTTTGCAAATCGTGAAATAGTTACTACGCTCATGCTTGAGGGAGAAAACAAACAAAGGAAAGGAGAAAAAAAAAAAAAAAACTGATATGAATTTTTCATGCATTTTGGTTCAAAATTCACAGAGAGGCAGATTTTTGTTTTGATCACTGTGGGAAATTAAGCCTCTACATCTTATCTGAGTTGAACAAATATACTGTTCTTGAATTTGGACTTAATACAAAATACTACTTGTACACTTAATAAATACTGAGAAATTCATCTGTTGATTTCTAACAGTCAGGAAAGTGTGATATATTGATGCAGCAATCATCTGGTAACCATGGTAACAAGTATGGCTGCATGAGTGCAGCAACACGGTAACAACCCCTAGTAACAATAACATTCAAGACACACCTTTTTTTAATTTCTAGCTGTTTTGACTTATTTCTTACTTTATATTGGGGGTGTAGTGCTACACAACATTTACAGTACGTATCTTACAGAGGCAGAGCATAATGAGTCATATGAAGTGAAGGTGAAGGGGAGGGACCAGCAACCAAATTTCAATCAGCAGAAGGATAGCCTAGGTTGTCAGTGCAGAAGGTGATGCTTAAAAAAAAAAAAAAAAAAAAAAAAAAAAAAAAAAGGATAATAAAAAAAAAAAAAATGTTAATAAAAAAAAAAAAATTTTCAATTAAAA
>VUQS01024994.1:0-10218 GCA_015108495.1 Heterochromis multidens | reverse complement strand
CACTTGGGTTTTGCAGCAGGACAATGATCTAAAACACACCAGCAAGTCCACCCCTGAATGGCTCAAAAAAAAAAAAAAAGAAGGCTTTGGAGTGGCCTAGTCAAAGTCTGGACTTACATCAGATTGAGATTCTGTGGCATGACCTTTAACAGGCCGTTCATACTTAAAAACCCTCAAATGTCCCTGAATTAAAACAATTCTACAAAGAAAAGTGGTTCAAAATAGAGCCAGGTAGATTTGGATAACTTTTTTAACTTAATAAATGAAATCATTATTTTTTTAATTTAGTCGGGTTATCTTTGTCTAATATTATAATTTGCTTGATGATCTGAAACATTTAAGTGTGAAAAATATGTAAAAAAACAGAAAGTCAGGAAGGGGGCAAATACTTTTTCACAGCACTGTATTTCCTCTGAATGTCAAATGGAAGTCATATCTGTTTAATGGAAGGATAATGCAGACAATATAAATATAAAATTCCATCCACCCCAGAAATATTTCCTACCATTTTAACTCAGAGATCAGAACCAAACACCAGTCATTCCACTGCCTGTTAGCGTGCAGTTCCTTGATCCCTCTGTAACATGAAACTTGTGTAGCGAGCCGGACCACATGGGGAGTGCGATGTTGTGAGCTGAGGTATTTTTCGACTGGGAGACAAATATGTAATGCGTTCCAGACACTCTGGCCGCACACAGCTTTTTCCCCCTGCTACCTATAGGCATCAATCCTCTCTTCTTTCACTAGAACAATAAACCCACTGCCACTAAGGAAGAATATCCCCAAAACACAACTACCTTCCTGGGGCCTGCAGAGAGGGATCCCACTATAGTCTCCAGACTTAGAGTTGGGCTCTAAACCCTAAACACTTTCTCTGACTTGGCAAGACCTTATACCAATGTCTACACATTCTACACGTGCTATTAACCTTCAGCCAACCCACGGAGCCAACCAGGACACCAAATCTCACCCTAAAATAGTCGAGGTGGTTATCTGAAGCATGACCTCTTGGATGATCAACTCATACAAAGATGTTTCTGGTGATTCTCCTACAGAGAGGCCTAAGATGGTTTAACTGAGTTGCATAACTGGGACGATACTCAGGTTTCTCTGTTCAATGCAGGCCAAATGGAAGACGTGTATTTTAAAAACAAATCCCAACGGGATCTGCTTCCCCTCCCCTCTAACTTCCTACCTTCACCTCTCTATCCTTCCCTCATCTTCTCCACAATCAGGTTTGAGCCTAAAACAACAATGATGGGCTCCATGAAAGCCTCTGTTTTCACATTGTCAACACTGTGTGGGATACAGACATTGATTATCAGCTTGCATAATCTTTCTTTCCACACTTTTTTTTTTAGCAATATTCATTTGCAACTTCTTCTTGTCCTTTTGGTCTTTTTCTTACTTTTCCTTCCTCTCTTTATTAAATCAGTTCCACTGAATGTTATTATGTTGGGACTGACTCACCAAAGACAGCCAGAAAGGAATGGGGGTGGCAAGGTAATTTGATATATTTTTTATTCTAGTTAAAGCAGATCCATCTACTCATGCTTCTTCAAACTGCTGTCAAAGAACAACAGACTGACAGCTCTCCCTGTGTGAAATGAACACTCCTGCTTGGCCTTCATTTAATAGGAATGCACGAGTGGAAGTGTGTCTGCATGTGTGATGTCTATGTGTGTCTCAGCTTCCCCATGATGTTCCAATGTTCTTTTCTCTTTCATCCCCTCGTTTTTTTGTTTTAATTCCTCTCTTCTGAGGCATCTGATCCTGTGGACTTTCTGACACATGAGAGCTCATGGAGCGTACCTCTGAGAGGCCACAGAGCTTTGAACTGAGCTGCATGAAACAAGAGTTAACAAGGTCAAACTGATCTCTGCTGGGCTGCATTTTATCTGTATTATACCTGTACATTAAAAAGTTTTTCTTATGGCTTTGTGGCTTTGATGAAATCTATTATATCTCCTCAGCAGAGGTAAGCTTTCCATTTCATTTGTTCATCGGCAAAGGCAACACCTCGGGCAAGTTGTGTTTTCTTAACTGTTGGTCTATTTGTTTACCTGTCAGCAAGATTACACAAAAGTTACCTCACTGTATTTCATGAAACTTGGTGGACAGGTGGAGAATGGGCAAATGAAAAAATTCACCATGTCTTTTATGTGGATTTGGATCATATTTTTTAAGCATTGGCCTTGGAAATGGACTGTGCTCTCCCACTGCCCTTCTAATTGAAGCTGCAGTAGGTGGGGGTTTTGAACACTTGGAGGCAGTAGAAATAAATTTTAACACTGATGTATCTTCACCTTTAACATTGATATGATTAACTTATTGCTGTTCTACAGCAGTTACAAAGCAACACTGACATTCATTTAGTGTCTAGGTCCTGGCCAATAAATGAAAGTAAATTCAATATTTAGTTTGTAAATTTGGTTTTGGTCTCTACCAATTCACAAGGGAAATATCTGTGAAATAAGCTACTTAGGAGGGAAATATCTGTGAAATAAGCTACTTTGCTGAGTAGGCAGGGCCCGGAAGGGTTTCAGAGTTTCCTCTTCTTCCTCTTGAAAAGAGCTGTCTGTTGTAGCTAGAAGTGGCATCCTGAGAGCAATGAAAGTGGACTTAAGTCACACTGACCTAGGTCCAGTCTAATTAGAATTATTCTAATTATATTCTATTTAACTTAATTCCAGTTCAGTGTATTTCATTATTGATCTATGCAGTGTTGCTTATTAGAAAATGGGCAAGATGTATGCTAATTTAAATACTGAGAAACTGTGTGGATTTCTTCATGTTAATATTTTCATTGTAACCTGTAACCATGTTTCAATTATCCAGTTAGTGGCCTTTTGCTTACTTTGCCTTACATCTGGAGAAGTTGCCCACCCCTTACTGCAGATTCTGGTGATAATTCTGTTTATATTTATTGCTACAAAATAAGTTCACACTGTTACATTGTTTTCACAACACTGTTATACAGTGCCACTTCATCAGATACACCTTGGTCGTACTGGGCTGGACCATCTTTTACCTTCACAACTGCCTTAATGCTTTGTGGCACAGATTCAACAAGGTGCTGGAAACATTCCTCAGAGATTTTGGTCCATATTGACATGATAGCATCACAAAGTTGCTGCAGATTAATTAGCTGCACATCCATGATGTGAATCTCCCGTTCCACCACATCCCAAAGTTGCTCTTTCGGACTGAGATCTAGTGACTGGGGAGGCCATTTGAGTACAGTGAACTCACTGTCATGTTGAAGAAAGCAGTTTGAGATGATTTGAGTTTTCTGACATGGCACATTATCCTGCTGGAAGCAGTACACTGTGGTCATAAAGGGATGGACGTGACCAGAAACAATACTATCTGAGTGACTGTTGCCTTCCTATCAGCTCAAAGTAGTCTGGCCATTCTCCTCTGACCTCTGACATTAACAAGGCATTTTCACCCAGAGAACTTATTTTCAGGCCATTCTCTATAAATCCTGGAGATAGTTGTGCAGGAAAATCCCAGTAGATTAGAAGTTTCTGAAATACTCAGACCAGCCCATCTGGCACCAAAAACCATGCCATGCCATGTTCAAAGGCACCTAAATCACCTTTCTTCCCTATTCTGGGGCTCACTTTGAACTTCAGATGGTCATCTTACCATGTCTACATGCCTAAATGCATTGTGTTGCTGCCATGTGATTGGCTGATTAAATATTTGTGTTGAAGAGGTATACCTAATGAAGTGGCCAATGAGTGTATATCTCAGTTAAAGCCATATGTTTCTTGCCTGTCAGGGCAGGTCTCAAATTAAGACCCCTGTCTTTTAGGTAAATGGTTTCCAAGCTTTTTTATTTTGACCTTTGGATACAAGTGTTTTTTGTTTGCAACTCCTCTTCATTGTATTGTTGTCTTAAGAGAGGTTTTGCTCTTACTCACACACTAACCATTTCTGACCTCAAAATTGATCTCAAAACATGATCTCTACAACTCCCAGTTTAAGAACCACTGCTTTGGGGTGGTTTCATCAAAAGCCTTCATCAGCAAATTGCAAGTAACGATGGAAGTCTTTTATGTCTCAGAATGAAATAGTGATCGAATACCTTCCTCTAAAAGCTCGATACACAGACTCTGCAGCAATGTTAAGTTTGAAAGTCTGAAATCAGTTGAAATCAACGTCAGTTCTAATGGTGGTCAAGTCTAAATTCTTCATTTTTGTGACTATATTCTGACTGGGTTTCGAATTTCAAGTCTCTGTCTTGGATTGGATGGTTTTAAACTACAGGGTGTGTCAGGCATTTGACCATCAGAAAAAGGTAGGTGGAGATCTGTAAGCTATGGTGTAGCCCTCCACATCCCTTACAGTCACATACATCTTTGAGTCTTAATAAAAGTAAACACAGAGGGGTAGTCCTATGGAAACTGCATACCACACTGGGTCTGCTTTCTTTGTAGGGTTGCTTACCTGCAGCATTTTTGCCTACATGCCAGTCTCTTTATGTTAGTGTGAGGCTCACTTTCATTTGAAAGTTAGTACATGCTAGAAAAGTGTGAAAATAAGGTGACAATTTACATACCATGGACTTGAATTAACTGTAACTATGTGATAAAGCAGACTTTTTGTGTGCATTATCTTGTGTTGCTGCAGTGTTTCACAGTTTACAGTTTACATAAAAGTGATACTGTCACAAAATTTGGATAAGAAGTCCTACAAATTAAGTGTGTTTCCTACATTTAGAGGATAGTCTAGAAACATGAATGCCAGAGGTCACAACTGTTAACTGGCACACTACACGCTCGACTACCTCTGAGACTTTGTCCTCTTTTGCTTTCTGAGAATTGCAGTCCAAAATCTCCTTTATTGACCTACTTTCAAGGTGGTGCACAGATGATATATGGAGCAGGCTTTTTTGGAGAGCAGGACTAACCAAGTGACAGGGGTTGCTGAAGGCTGAGTGGTTGCATACTTCTGAAAATGTACAAGTAGCAATTTTTACCTCTTGTCTCTGTGGTCTCTGTGCTATCTTTATCTTTGCAGAAGTGAACATCACCAAAAACTGAAGAAAAAAAAGGAGGTGAAATAAGTAAAAGTAGGAGTTTCATTCTCAAAGTGAGAGCCAATTCACAAACCCCAATTCAGCCCCTATATGTACAGTGAAGAGGCCACTTATGTTCAGGCTACAAATCATGCAGGCAGCTATAGGAGTTGGAGAGATAAAGAGAAAATAATAAAGCAAGAGAGAAAGAGAAAAATAAAATGACTTACATACTACCTCAGGTTGTAACTCTAATCAGCTCTGCAGAAGGAAAACAAAGACAGGAGTCAAGACAGTGAATGCCTAGCCTTTCAAATAAAAGCCTTGGGTAACGTCTCCTGACTTGTCAAACAAATATGCAGCCTAACAGCATTTCCTCTTATGGTATTGACCTCTAACCTTCTACAATAGTAGGTCAGAATGACTGGCATGCACTTATTATAAGTGTAAACAGAAGACAAGAGTGTTGTATGTTTGAATTGCACAGATTCACTTATGTCTTCTACTGTTTTCAGACATTAAACAACAAATTAACAGTTTTAGAAGAATTAGTTCCACAATAAATATTTGGCATAACAATTTGCTGCAGATTTGTGGCATTTTGTCAGTTAATTAAACCTTTTTTATTATATATTCCAATAAGGTTAGTGAACTTAAAGCACTTACTGGGAAAGTGATTAAGAGTCAAACAAAATGATTAAATAAAAACATAGCAATAGAACAACTACAAAACAACATTTTGGTAAAACAACCAAAAAAAATTCAAGAAATATGAACCAACAAACCATTTCACATTAGCTTTCCCATTACAGCAGACCTCTGACCTCATCGTTATCTTCTCTTCTCTTCCAGGATAAACATGTGAATTCAACAGTCCTTTTACCCTAACAACAGCAAAACACCAGAACCTGAAGAAACTATTTAAACACATCTTTGTGATGTACAGATCAGTGAGAAAGGAAACCAGCAAATAAAAGGCAGATTATTTTTTAAGTTGGCAAATGCCAATTAATACATTTTAAGACTTGTATTATGTACTTTAAATTTTAGGCAATTATATTTTTCAGATTATTCAGTTGGCATCAGATTTTTGTACATAATGTTTATTTTTTGCTTGAAATGTGGAGCCAGTCCAACAGCACTGAAGTGGTACAAGGCCCTATTTTATCTTAAAGACCTCATAGTACCAGATCACCCCAATAGAGCACTTTGCTCTCAGTCTGCAGGCTTACTTGTGGTTCCTAGGATATTTAAAAGTAGAATGGGAGGCAGAGCCTTCAGCTTTCAGGCCCCTCTTCTGTGGAACCAGCTCCCAGTTTGAATTTGGGAGACAGACACCCTCTCTACTTTTAAGATTAGGCTTAAAACTTTCCTTTTTGATAAAGCTTACAGTTAGGGCTGGATCAGCTGACCCTGAAGCCGCCCTTAGTTATGCTGCAATAGGCCTAGGCTACTGGGGCCCTCCATGATGCACTGAGTGTTTCTTCTTCACTCTCTATGTGTTTATACACAACTCTGCATTTAATCATGAGTTATTATTAATCTCTGGCTCTTCTTCCAGTGTGTCTTTTGTCCTGTCTCCCCCTAATCACCCCCAATCGGTCGCGACAGATGGCTGCCCCTCCCTGAACCTGGTTCTGCTGGACGTTTCTTCCTGTTAAAAGAGAGTTTTTCCTTCCCACTGTCACCAAGTGCTTGCTCATAGGGGGTCATCTGATTGCTGGGGTTTTCTCTGTATTATTGTAGGGTCTTTGCCTTACAATATAAAGCCCCTTGAGGCAACTGTTGTTGTTATTTGGTGCTATATAAATAACACTCATTTGAAATTGAATTGAATTGAAAGTGTACCAGCAATAAGTAAATAAATAAATAAAAACTGGGATCAGCAAAAAGGTTAAATCAGACTCGACATTTGCATGGAAACTTCAACCCACAATAATGCCAAACAAGCAAACACAGATTACTTGTGTTTTTACCTCGAAATTGTCACGACAAAGATAAAACTGTTTTGCCATCATTTTTTGTTTACACAGTTGGAAACTTCTCCCCTAGAACCTTTGTGCAGCATTTTGGCATCTGATAAGCCTTTAAACACACTCTAAGTGGATTTCCTTGTATATCATGTCTTACTAATATCTTAAGATAACACACCCTCATCAGTCAGGACAACAACCCTGTGTTGTTTCAACTGTTTTCAGTCTTAATGGCAGCAGAGTCCACAGCTGTTGTAAATACCAATAAATGCTAATATGCTCACAGTGGCAATGTTTGCATGTTAATGGTCAAACATTTGCATTTAGCACATTTGAAACTAGCAAAATTACATCTTAGGTTGTATGAAACTCCACTTCATTGTTGCTTTCAGTTTAGCATTACATGTGCAATCTGAAGGTTGTATAAAGGTGATGTATAATAATAACCACGGCCATGTAATCTAACACCCGATCAACAATAAAGCATGTAATCACCCAGCTTCAACCACAGCCGTCACTCTCAGAACAATGGATTAGAGGTGATGATGATACACACATTGTTACCAACAGCAACATGTTCCATCAGGTGTAGGTCCTGTACACCAGGAGGTATTACATGTTGTCGCTGTGCCATTACATAAGAGGTTTCAGACCAGGGTAAAGCATTCTTTCATGCTGATTCACAAGTGTAAAAGCATTATAAAACATTGAAATGAGTAGTCTGTTCATTGCATCTGGGACAGGGAAGCAAACAGGAGACCTTAAATCAGTTTAGGACCTGAGCAGGACAGGGACAGGTGTGAGCAGTTTCCCAGGTGCACCTCCACAGGCCATGTAGTGCCAGTAATCAGCAGTCAAGGCTGTTAATGACAGGGTGCTGCTGTCAGAGAACTGCAGACATATACATGCACACTCACACAGAAGCACAAGTAGTCATAACTCAGAAGCACGCTTGCACGCACACAGTCAATTAAGCATTCAATAGGCATTTTGCTTTCTCAAGCATCTCACTCATTCTCCATCTGTCTGTCTGTTGCTGTTGACCACTCAGACATTTTAATACCTTTGTTGAAATCTTTCAGTTACTATTGCACAGGTCAGCACACATGCAGTGAACTTAAAGAGCAGCTGCACAGTTACATAAGCATCTACTAACCTGTTTGCAAACCTGTTGACCTCTGGTCCTTTTTTTAACAGATCAAAAGTCAGCCAACACTTCAAAACAGAGTACAGAATGCAAACAATAGTGTTACTGATCATGTGGAAAACAGCACAGCAACAGTGTTTTTTAGAACTGAAACTGGGCCTCTCTTTACTTTATATGCAAGTATGTAAATGAAGTATTCTAAGCCTAATTCCATAGTGTAGTTAGCCATTTTCTCTGATAACAGGATAACAGGACAGAGAAGTTCAAACAGTATAGGAGGTTTCTGACAAACGATATTAGAGCTAAAAGTAGCTGACAAAGCATAATGTGCTGCTAATTTCTCATTCAACATCATAATGGTCCTGTAGCTTTAAGTTTATATTACTCAAAGGCCTAAGAAGGCCAAATACGCTCTACCAGGAATATTTCTATCTCCATTCTGTCAAAGTAAAGCTGTGCTATGTTATGGTCATTTAACATAGTTAGCACAGCTTGCTAATGTTAGCACTGATTTCAAGTACTGTAGATTCTGGTCATACACACAATAGGCTGTGACCCTGCATTATAAAAAGGATGCGTCTGGCTCGTGTTAGTTCCTTGTTTATGGGTTCATGTAGTTGAGGTGCTAATGTGGTGCTGTAGAATTATTTAACACCAGGGATACCAAAGTTTTAATAGTCTAAACAAAACCTGTATGGAATATAGTTTATATGTTGATTTTGAACCCAAAAATACAATAAAATAAATTTCTGTGAATTTTAGGCTACAACCTTTTCAGAAACTATGAATTTGGTGTATAGCTCCATTCTGTCAAAGTTAAGCTTTATGCAGGAAAGATTTGTGTATCAGCAACTTTGAAAGATAAAATGAAATAGGCCACCTGTGTGCTGATGATCTGTTAATCTGATGGGGGCTACACGTATGTGGGACATGCAGCTGATTCTGTCTTTTGCTTTCCCTCAGCGAGGTGTGGTAACGGTGCTGCTGGCACATTGTGTCCTCAGTTCAGAATGTGAATGCCAATGGTGCATTCAAAACCACACCACACTTAGCACCGAATACATTTCAACTAGTGTTGCATGTTTTTCTCTTCAAAATTTCCATGATGGTGACTTCAGATGTTTAGGGAAACAAACAGTGAGCTTTTCCAAAAGTGGCCAGAATGTCATTGTGAGATGCCAATGACACCACATGTTATTTTAAACTTAAAGCCTGACCCTGAAGTTCACTCAATTGTGTAGTGAATCAGGGGGCTGTGCAGCCTGTCTCACACACATCTCATATTCACAGTTGTGCTCATAAGTTTACATACCCTTACAGAATTTGTGATTTTTTTGGCCATTTTTCAGAGAATATGAATGATAATACAAAAACTTTTCTTTCACTCATGGTTAGTGGTTGGGTGAAGCCATTTATTATCAAACAATTGTGTTTGCCCTTTTTAAAATCATAATGACAACAGAAACTATCCAAATGACCCTGATCAAAAGTTTACATAACCTAGTTCTTAATAACGTGCATTGCCTCCTTTAATATCAATGACAGCTTGAAGTTTTTTGTGGTAGTTGTGGATGAGGCACTTTATTTTCTTAGATGGTAAAGCTGCCCATTCTTCTTGGCAAAATGCCTCCAGTTCCTCTAAATTCTTGGGCTGTCTTGCATGAACTGCACGTTTGAGATCTCCCCAAAGTGGCTCAATGATATTGAGGTCAAGAGACTGAGATGGCCATTCCAGAACCTTCACTTTTTTCTGCTGTAGCAATGAAAGGTCGACTTGGCCTTGTGTTTTGGATCATTGTCATGGTGGAACGTCCAAGTACGTCCCATGCGCAGCTTCCGAGCTGATGAGTCGATGATAAGCTGATCAATTTTGACCAAGTTCCCTGTGCCTGTGTAGCTCACATATCCCCAAAACATCAGAGATCCACCTCCGTGTTTCACAGTAGGGTGGACTTTTCATCATAGATCTTGTTGACTCCTCTCCAAATGTAGCATTTATGGTTGTGGCCAAAAAGTTCTATTTTGGTCTCATCACTCCAAATAACTTTGTTCCAGAAGTTTTGAGGCTTGTC
>VUQS01024989.1:4581-15679 GCA_015108495.1 Heterochromis multidens | reverse complement strand
TTATTTTAAAATTTAAAATTTTTATTTTTTTTTTTTTTTTTTATAAATATAGATGTTGTAGAAAGCTAGATCCATTTGAATCAAGGGCACAAAATGCACAAAATGAATGCAACAATTTTTATGTAACTGATTGTTTATGTGACCCAGAACCATGGGGCTGCTGGAGAAAACAGGCTTTGCAATAATAGTACTTTTTTTTCCTCCAGCACACACACCAACAGAAAGAAGCTGCCTTAGATTCTTATTATATTCATGCCAGGAACTCACATTTATAACCTCCTTTTAAGGGCTCCCACCAAGTAAGATCGAATCGGATCAAGTTATGTTGTAAAATGGCAACAATTTAATTACTTCCATCTTCACCTATTGAAATTTACTCTCATATATTAAATTCAGCAGCAGTCTTTTTTTCGTTCTCTCACAGATTACATCCTGTTCATGAATCATCACCAGTCTTACCTGTAAACATTGTTATTGAAAGGGTTATAGCTGCCTAGAGCTATAAGTGACCCCAATCCCAATCCGTAGGAAAAAAAGATTTGGGTAGCTGCATCCAGCCATACCTGAAAAAAGAAACGTGAGAAAATAACTGTGTGAGGCTGCCGTCTGCTCACTCAGGCATGCAGTACATGGGTATGAATCATGTAATAATATGTCATTACCTCAGATTCTTTGAGCTTTTCAAAGTCAGGGGTGATATAGAACAAAATTCCCTCTCTAGCTCCAGGTAGAGTCACCCCACGGATGAAGAGAATAAACAGCATGAAGTAGGGATATGTAGCTGAGAAGTAAACGACCTGAAAATGTACGACCGTTATCAGCAGGGTAATATCATTGCACTATAAGAATATATATGATGCATAGATATATACATTTTCATGAGATCTGTAAAGTTTCTCTAGATTTTCAGAACAAAAAAGCAAATAAAAACAATCCAGCAAAGAAATCACTGAAACTTCACTTACAACTGGCCTATCTGTCTCTCTGAATTTCTGACACTGTGGAAGATATGTGTGTGCAAAGCATGGAGGGGGGATGGGGTATTTTGTGACCAAAGCAAATTTTATTTTCCATGGTCATGTTATAAACCAGACTTTCAAAATGTGGCATCACAAGAGACGGAAGCTGCCCCAAGTGAAGAAAAAAGATAAAGCCAGATTCTAGCAAGTGGCTGTTGGTTGCTTTACCTATCACAAATCCACACTCAGTGTAGAGGAAGTGTCAGGAGAAGTGGAATTAGGGGAGCCACCATGAGGCAGAGAAGGATTAGTGAACATGAGTTTATGCTAACTCTTCTCCTATTTTGAAATGAATCTGGACAATGCTGATTGCAATTTGAATGATTGATGAGCTGATATTAAAGTGATTAATATTGCATAGCTGTCACATATTGCCCCTCTTTGGAAACCAGCATAGCATCAGAGGTCTTGGGTAACCAAATCTATCAAACATCTTACCTTTCCTGTCCAGCTAACCCCTTTCCAAATACAGAAGTACACAAGGACCCAGGCAATAGCCAGTGTTATTGCCAGTGGCACTCGAAGCTGGCCTGGTTTTTCCAAGCCATCAGTCATTTGATGCATGTTGCGCCTATAAGTCAGAGGAAGCAACAATAAGACTATTATACGCACACAGGGAAATAACCATGCAGCAGAGGAGGCAGTCTTTTATGTAGCTCATGGAAGCATGCAGGATAGTTTAAAGCACTGCTGTTGTGAAAAGCAAGAGAAAGCAGTCAATGTCTTACTCCCAAAACTCCATCACTGCACTGGTGAGATTGGTGGTGTCTGCAATGGTGTAGTTTGTATAACATCTCTCTGTGTTCCATTCATTGTTACATGAGCTCCATGGAAGATCCTGAAAAATAAACATTTGTGATTTCTTTCTCGACAAATTTAGGGATTAGCAGTTTCTTGCAGTTAATACAGGCTACGTTCCCAATGAACAACCTTGCTCTTATGCTGGTTTCAGCTTTAAGTGAAACACACTGTATAATACTTACAGTGGTGAAGGAGTTGTACAGGTAGTAAATGGCCCAAGCAATGATTATAATGTAGTAAATGTTAAGCCAGAAGGACAGGACAGCCGCTGCAAGGCCCACACCTGTCACAGAAAAATGAATTAGCCACTATAAAACTATTATTGGATTTGAGTGTGGCCTCCATATAGCCTGATGGCCATATTTATTTCCATTAAGCATCAATATCATAAATAAATATAATTTTTTTCAGTTGGGACTACTGCAAAATAAATATTTTCTTTAGATGTGCCTGGTTACCCAGAAATATTCTGTTCATATACCTTTAAACATAGGAGCCAGTTTCCACACACCAAGCCCTCCAATTGAGGTGTATTGACCAAGCGAGCATTCCAACAGGAACAAGGGCACCCCAGCAAATATAAGGGTCAAAAAATAGGGAATCAAGAAGGCCCCTGGATGGACAAAAGGAGATGAAGTTATGCATTTACGAATTATCAATTTTAGGCTAAAACTGCCCTGAGTAAATTAATTAGGCTTGCACATGGTGGTGATATTAATTCTTTTCACGTTATCAGCACGCTCACTTTGGTAAGGTCGACTATGTGCATCATAGAACCGAATGATACATGCGGTTAAATTAGCTGTGAAAAGAATCTTTACCTCCACCGTTTTTTCCACAGAGATAGGGAAATCTCCATACGTTTCCCAGTCCAATTGCATAACCCACACACGACAGGAGAAAATCAAATTTCCCCCTCCATGTTTCTCTATCAGGCACCTCCTTTTTCTGCTTTTCGGGTTTCACGTCCAGTGACTTGGGTTTGTCATTATTAGTGGCCACCTCATTCAGTTCTGTGACTTGTCCATCCGTTTTGGTGCCGTTCGTCGCCATGTCTCTGGATTTGGCAGAGGTCCTGGCAGTCGGACGGGAGGCTTCAGCACCAGTCCACGTAGACAGCAGCTTCGCGGTTTTTAGACCTAACCTCTGGACCAAATGTCTGGAGATGAAGCCTGTGCACACAAGGCTCGTCAGTCGTTGTTAACCTGTAATAGAGTAGGCTAATTGATTGTCTTTTCAAGGGAGCGCAGAAAATGTGGTTCTTTAATAAGCAAATATTGACATGTCTTACTCCCGGGCAGGTGCAATAAAACAATGGCAACTAAATGCAAACACTGTTTATCTCTGACGTATGAATATTAAAACGCAGACTAACGCACCTCCGGATCATTTGGCACCCTGACAAAATTTTCCATTTATGTTAGACACCAAAAACCATCGATGGCAAAGTCATGCTGACTTGCCCCACAACTGAAACACAGACGGCAGATTGCACATAAATTAACAGCAGTCAAAACCAGATCAGCAGACATGGTAGCCCAAACAATGTTTGCAATTAAAATATCCTGCAAATATTATTAATAGACACCAAAACAAATGAAAAAAAACAAAACAAACAAACTTGGAGACAAATTACAGTATCCCAAACATACACATAAGCGCAAGACGCACCGTAGCAATAGCAAATAGCCTATGAGATTTAAGCACAGCGAAGTCCACCAATTACCACCTACAGATTCTTAACAGTTATCCACGTAGAGAACCGAAAGCAGCAGGGATACAAAAAGGTCTCAAACAAACTCGAACGCAAAACGCATTGTGGGGACAAAGGGATGTCCAATGCGTAAAAGCTTTACGCACCAGGCTGCACAAATTCCTACCCCATTCTACTCGATTAATTGAGAACCTTGCGTGTTATTAAACGCATGAAAATGCGTCCTCGCCACACTTGCAACGTCCAAATGACTAGCATGCAGTAATCAATACACCATTTAATTGGACACAGCCTGTAGGTTCAGGGATCATCGGCAATTTACATGAATCCCAGCAACATCTTTTTTGCCACTTTCACAGTTTAATCACTATCACTGTCGCCGCAAAGACAAAAATAAAAAATAATAAAAATAACCATGCTTTAACCAGCCTCATTTGTATAGGTGTTCAAACACGTACACACGCACAGACAGACGCAAGAATTCAGCACCCAGATTACTCACAGTGAATCTGTGATCTGTGCCGCCGAGGATACGCTGCCTGCCACAAATCTCGGAACGAGGTATCCGTAGATTCCTCCTGTGGGTGAAGTTGTAAACTCCCAGTATTTCTTGAAACATAAATAGATTTTACTTCCATTAAAAGACTTAAAGGGACCATGCAGCGTTAGAGGTGTCCAAGCAGGAGCTGTCCAGCGGGGAGCAGTGCTGAAGACCAGGAGGATGAAGAGGAGGAGGAGGAGGAGGAGGCTGAATCAACACGGGCAGCAGCCGTTTTGCCTTGTGCGACTAACATCAACAACCAGAGACTCAACTCCCATCTACACAGCCTCAATGTCATCTCAAAGTCGCCCCCCCCAACTCATCCTCCTCATCCTCATCTATAGGCTGTACTGACATCGCACTTGAAGCGTGTTTGTTTTTAATATTTCAAATGATTTTCTCCTTTACATTTAAATTAATGTTGTTAATTAGGTAGTCACATTTTTGCCATTATCTCCCAAAACCAGAAAAGTAAGTTTTGTAAACCACTGAGTGAAACAAAGACTTTTCATTCTCAATCATTTCTTATTTTAAAGTGATAAACGGTGATTATTTTAGGGGCTTTAAAAAAAAAAAAGTCATTAATTCATGCTGCGAAATAGGATTTTAGGATCCTCTGCTCCCAGCAAAATTGACCCCCCTCCCCGCACACATACACACGAAAGAACCCCCCCCAAACAAAATGTATGATCGAGGTGCAAAATAGAAACATATGGGGGCTAATATAAGCAGCATTATCTGCTCCAAACGCGTGTATTTGGAAGGGGAGGCCAGTCACCGGCTGTCTGCAAATCTGGCAAATTGTGATAAAGGGAGCCCGTCAATAAAGGGAGGGAACATTGGCTGGTTGTCTAACTCTGCCTGTAATCGTCCAAAGCCCGACGTCTTCCACAAATGAGGGAACGATATGAGAAGAATAAACACGTGGACTATAAGCTCGCAATTTCAGAAAAAAGAGGGACAAAAAACGGGAAAACATTTTAAAGATAGAAAAAAAATGTGTCGGGGAAAATATTAAACACGTGGAACAAACAAGCGAAGAATGGATCCAGTCGTATATTTTTTATTTTTCTTTATTTCAGGTTCTAAAGAAACCTTCTGGAAGTAGAAGACAAGAACGAAACATATCTTTATGGAACAGTTTGTGAATTTAAAGTACAAAGGTAAGTGATTTACAGTCGGCATAAATAGAGGCCCACTTGTTTGATTTACTTCAATATTTAGCACAAGTTTTTTCCTTGAGCTCAGCTATTTTTCTTGCGTGATCAGTGATGTCACGTTGGCTTGTACTGCCTGTCCTTTTAGTAACTTGAAGGCTCTGTAGTTTGCCTCCATGCTTGTAGTTTGCTTTCATACTCCACACGTGCTGACTGTTGTCACTTAGTTCCCTGCTGTAAATTTGAAAAATGTTTAATGTCACAGAGCTGAGGTGGAAGGAGTACACGCTGACTGTGGAGCAAACTGCTGGAAATGCTCTGGCAGAGAGATCAGGAGCATAGACTCCAGTGTGAATGTTCCTATCACAGGCTGAGAGGGCACCAGATGGCAAACCAATGAGGGGTGAACCAACCTACTAAATGATACCACATTAAATGCAGCATTTAAAATCCCATCTGGGTTGCCGTCCCTGCGGACATGGAGTGTGAAACATGACACATATTTATACACCTGCTGATGGAGCACACAGGCATGTCCAATAGGCTGGTGACATGCACTCTCAGCCAGCTGACCTCCTAACCCCGCAGCTTTGGTTTGATTCAGCTCACTGCCCTTTTCACCAGCAACCCTCAGACTCTTAATTTCAGCCAGAAGCCTGTATTTGGCTCCAAGTGAATGCTGTATGTGCTCCATTAGTTTGGAATTACTTGTCCTTTCTTGTAATGGCTTTTAGAGTGCGTGAGTGAGATTGAGGCTTAGGTTGCCCCTCTTTACAGGCCCAGTGGCTGTAAAATCATTTAAATGTTAGGGAGGTGTTTGCAGAAGGGTGCAGCCAAGGTGCAATTCCCTTAACACTATTTGCTTATTGTCATTTTTAAATGTGTCACTTTATGAACATATTTGTTATTTAAAATGCATTTCAAACAATGTATCATTACAGAATATTTTGAAAAATTAAATTGGCTAATTCCTCGGTTTTATTATTAAAAATAATAATAGAAACTTTAAAAGTAACAACAATATTAAATCAAGAATAAAAATATTTAAAAAATCAGCACTTAAATGTTTTGATCAGGGTCTTAAATATAAGCTTAAATAAAATAAAAAATGGGTAAAAGCACTGAAATTTAATGTAAAATCTTTTTTGCTTTTTTTTCTTCTTTTTTTTAAAATAGTGCTGAAATACTCTTAGAAGGATGAGGGCAGGTCATTACATTTTCTGCCCTCCATTTTCTATCTTGGTGTCCATGCTGTTTTAATAACCTACCTTGAAATGATTGTTTTAACTGCTAGGTAATCTCTATGCAATTCTGTGAGCATGTCTCAGTTTTCAAATGCATCTTCATGGACTCATTTTTCAACACCCCTCTGCAATTTGAGGCCACAAAATGAACTGATTAGCATGATGATTAGTCATTAGTATGCTAATCATAAGCAATTCACATATTTTATTCATATTGTCACAGAGTTGTTTTTCTCCTTCTGCTGGAATTGTGTACACAACCCATTTTATGTTTATTGTAAACATGCAAGTCAGTGTGGTGACTTGCTGAGAGTCAGTGGAAATTATGATTTTACTTGTAGTGTTTTTAGCTTAGTGTTTTTTTGTTTTTTAGCTACAGTGTCTAATAAGGTCGGATAAGATAAATTCATTCATTGGATGGGGAAATAAAAACAGGACATCTGTGATGTGGATTTCTCCTTGTATAAGTTCAGCATCAAGAAAATGTTTTTAAATGACAACATATATATAGTGGAAGAAAGGAATTCTTCAATCCAATTTTTAAAAAAAACTGCAACTTGCAATTCAAATATATATATTAAAAAATCAACACAACATATTTATAAATCCTTTGTTTTGACACCAAGTCTCTCTCCTACAGGGTATTTAAAATATAAACCTGTCTTATTAGGTAATCCCTCTAAGAGACGTGCTGTCAGAAGCCTGGATGTGCAGCCTCTTTTCTGTTGCTGTTTCTCTTTTCAGCAGCCTGTAACCATGATTGCTGCTGTACAATCTTTTTTTTTTTGGACTTGTAAGCACAGAGGAACTGTATAGTACAATATCACTGCAGTACCACTTGTGTGTTGATGATACAGGGACTAGCCTGTATGTATTTCACTAGGGAAGTAATGCATAACTGAATATATGCTCACTCAGTATTTCTGTGTAGAGCATAAATATAATTTGATCTTCCTTCCCAGGGATGATTGATTAAATTTACCTCACACCTACAAATGCTGCACAGAGATGCTTGAGATTTCACATATACAGTTTCTTATGTTTATAGTCACCACATTGGGATCTACATAGTATATAGCCTCTAAAGAAACTGGAATTACTTCAAGGTTTGATACTCATATTTGTCTATGCTTCCTTAGTATAGCATTTGTTTAGCACGACCTAAATTGCTGTGAAGTGAGTGCCTCAGCAGCTCTGTCTCGCCTCTTTCTTTTTTTCTTCCCTACATCTCTTGCTCTCTCTTTGTTTGCCTTCTTTTTTCTTTTACTCTCTCTCTCTCTATCACACACAAATATATACACACACAAGATTTACAAACAGGCAAAACAAGCTGAGAGAACATTTTTTTAGTTGTTGTTTTTTTCAATAACAGCTTTTGCCAGATTATTTACACGCGTAGTGAAGTATTGTGGGATGTAAGAATTACTGATGTGGGCTGGCTAATGATATTTCAGAAATATTGAGTGAAGCATCTACCAAATTTGCAGAGCTTTTTTGTTTCTTTCTTGGTGTTTTTCCCCTTATTTTACGTTTCTGAAGGGATCAACTATGCAAAGAAGTTAAATCTCACAGCTGTTAAAGACTAGCGTTTTCCTCCTTTGGGATTTGGATGTTGCGTTTGCCACTCATTCAAAAGAAATGCTGTTTCCACAAATCCATGGAATTAGACAGTCATGATTTAAAAGACATTCAGCCCAGTTGCAGCTTTAACATGTTTGGCATCAACCTGTCACCATGCACCAAGCAGGTACTCATGCTGATGTGTTGACAACCCTGTGTGACAGCCAGCACACGGTGTGGATTTAGTAAACATATGACCTCCATGATAACCAGTATGGGGGCACTAAATCGCTTCAAATTTTGTACATGTGTTGCTAGGCAACAGTATAATCGGCCTCCGTCTCTTCCTCCTTATATGGCTCTCTACTGGGATTGCTGTGCCTCTATCACTGAAAATGGTTAATTAACTTCTACAAAAAGTCCATTAATGGTGCAGATTAGGCTTCTGAGGGTTAAAACACACATCTAGGCTACTCAGAATTACACTCCAACATACAAATGCATAGCCAAGATTAAAAGGACCTTTGAAATGAATGATCCTAGACCCATGAGTTTGACTGTATTCTAGCAAAAACAGCTTCAATCCTTGTTATAAATAATATGATCAAAATCGAAAAGGTTATTTGGCAGACTGGACATGTTGGTTCCAGTGCGGACAGACTCATTTCCAGATACTAACTGCTATATTTAAGCACTGAAATGAGAATTTACAAGGGATGTCACAATAAATACTGTCCTGTAATAAAAATGAGCATAGAAGAGCAGCATTTGTTGCCCACTCATGGCCTAAATATATACTGTTTGTATGAATGAAGACATAACATAGACAAATACCATACACTGAATATAGATATAGCATATTCTGTAATGTAATCATTATATTACATAACTATTTGTTCATATTAGTTGTTTATATAACATAGTCTGTTGTGTACAGCTGAATCTTATCATTTCTGCCATATGAATAAAAAACTGGCAGGACAGACATCACTCTTATTAAGTTAATTGGCAGCATATGTTGTTATCTAACCCTTTCCCTCACTCTCAGGAGAGGGTTTAATTGGATACACATTTATGATGTAAGATTTTTCCCATTTTCCTCCAATTTTCCTTTTAACAGAGAGTCCCAGCAGATTCTTCTAGTCTTCATTTCATGTTGATATTCTATATTAATGTATAATCAGAAAATATTTGTATCTACAAATACCTTTAATATGTTGGAAACCTTTTCTTTCTTTCTTTCTTTCTTGTTGCCATACATACATTTCTGAAGCAATAATAGCTTCTGCAAATCTAAAAAATATCATTACTTCAAGGGTATTAAAAACTCTCTGGTCTTCAGATTGAATCATTTTATATATCTGCTTACTTGAGTTTAGATAAATGACATACTTATATGTTAACAACACAAGCGACTCAAAGGCACACTGTTGGGTATTTGCCAGAATTATACTCCAATTGTCATTATCTTCTTGTTGTTGTACATTCCTTCTGCAATTAGGAGTTGCGTATCAGCTCCCATAATTCTTTGCTTGGTAAGGCTCTCTAGGCACATTACATAATTAGAAACAGGGCTGCAGACTGATAGATGAAAAATAAAAGTTTATAGGATTAACACAAGTTGATTATAAATGGATGACAAATCCACAATAATCAGATTCCTTAAAGTTGATTAATTATTATGTTAGTAGTGTTGTTTTTTTTAATGAATGAAAATATGCATCATGCATGTCATTACACAAAAAATTTAACTGTTACCATGAGTGTCCACAGTTAAAAGTATTAAATTCCTAACATTACTGTGTATCGCCTTTACACTATACAGATTTGAAGTGAAATTTATTTAGATCATTGCTAATTATCTAGCACGAGTTCACAAAAACGTCCATCTCACAGAGCTTCATATTGTAAGGTAAAGACATTACAACATAAGAGACAAAATCCCAATGATATGATGATTTTGTATGAGCAAGCACCGTGGGGAGGAAGAACTCGATTTTAACAGGAAGACTTCCAGCAAAACCAAGCTCAGGGAGTGGCAGCCATTTGCCATAACTGGTTGGGGGTGATGGGAAAGAGAAGACAGAAAAGAGGAGTGTAGAGAGACCACAAATAATGAACAGGACAAAACACAAACTATGGGTGAGAGAAGACAAAATTACTGGCATGCAATAAATGGTATAAATACATGGGGAGTGAAAAGAGGGGAGTGGGGGAGAAGCAATAAGTGAATCATGGGAAGTCTCCCAGCAGCCTGAACCTATAGCAGTACTAAGGGGTGGTATAGGATCACATGACCTAGCCCAGAGTATAAGTTTTATCAATAAGGAAAGGTTTTAAGTCTAATCTTAAAAGTAGAGACAGTGTCTGTCACCTCAACTCAAAAAGGGAACTGCTTCCACAGGAGAGGATTCTGATAGCGGAAAGCTCTGCCTCCCATTCTACTTTTAGAAACTCAGAAACCACAAGTAAGCCAGTAGTCTGAGAGCAAAGTGCTCTATTGGTTTGATGAGGACTTTAAGATGTGATGGGGCATGATCACCCAGGACTTTGTGTGTTAGTTTGTACATGCCTAAGGGAAGCATATATAACAAGTACCGTTCCTAGCATAGGATATGTGGAACTCTGTGCTAACATGAGCAAATTGGAACATATCAAATAGATCCAATTCAAGCCAGTGCAGTGCTTTTCCACTAATTCCAGTGGTGTGTCCTAATTCCAGTGGTGTGTCCTAGTCCTGGAGCTAGTAAAATGCTGCACTGAGATTTTGCAGGACAAATACACAGATAAGTCCAGTGTCTGAGGCCATGAGGAAATTAATAGTAGTGCTTCATGCAGTTCCTCTGCAAATGACCTCGTAGTTTATTTGCAACAACTTCTTTTAAGACATTTGGAAATAAAAGGAAGGTTGTAAATCAGTCTGTAACTGGCTAAAAGATCTATATGGTATATGAGGGGTCCTAAATATGTATTGGGAAATAGTCAGCACCTTTGTGGTGGTGGCGTTTGAAAGTTGAATAGCTGTAACATTCAGCATATTAACACTTTGAAAACTTTGTCTA
>VUQS01024987.1:0-12074 GCA_015108495.1 Heterochromis multidens | reverse complement strand
GCTAGCAGCCTGTCACAAAAACTCATATTTTATTCACATATATACACATATCCCATTTCTTTGGTTGAATCTATGAAAGATGCCAAAGATAACACAGTTTGACAGACATAAAATATTATTTTTGCATCAACAAGGTGATTCCCAAAGAGCTATTAGCTGAAAACTTGGCATATCTCAGTATGGTGTGCAGTATGTCCTTAAAAAGGAACACTGGACAAGCAGATGAAAAAAAAGAAGTGTCAGCCCTAAAAAAAAATATCTACAACAGATGAACAGTATCTGAAAGTCATGTCCTTAAGAAGTAGGAAAAAATCCAGCAAAATCCAGCACATCTGGCCCTTCAGTTGATTCACCTACTGTTCGCTGAAGCCTCATCAGGTCTCAGTGGAAGGGTGGCTGTCAAGAAGCCATTCTTAATGAAGGGAAACAGGGAGAAAAAGCTGAGATATGCCAAATTACACAAGAACTGGACTGAAAATCAGTGGCAACAGGTCTTATGGAGTGATGAATCCAGATTTGAAATTCCTGGTTCAAAACATTGTCAATATGTACAGAGAAAGTCAGGAGAGAAGTACAACAGTGAGTGTCTACAGCCATCTGTAAAACACAGTGGAGGCTCTGTCATGGTTTGGGGCTGCATTTCAGTCAGTGGTGTTGGAGATGTTGTCAAAACTGATGGAATTATGAACGCAGAAAAGTACCATCAGATTTTGATCCACCATGCAACACCATCTGAAAAGCATCTGATTGGCAACAGCTTAATGTTTCATCATGACACTGATCCCAAACGCACTGCCAATGCAGTAAAAACATACCTGGATAGGCAAACACACAGTGGAACACTATCAGTCATGGATTGGCCTCCCCAGAGCCCGGACCTCAATATTACTGAAGCAGTTTGGGATCATCTTGACAGAGAACAGAACAAAAGACAGCCAACATCCAAAGAAGAGCTTTAAATGTCCTTCAAGAAGCCTAGAGAACTAATCCTGAAGACTACTTAAAGAAATTTGAAGAAAGCTGCCTAAGAGAGTTCAGGCTGTGTTGAAGACTAAAGGTGGTCACACTAAATATTAACTTTCAAGCTTGTTAGAATTGTACAAACTGCTTTTGCAGTTATACTGTATTTCTATGTATGATTGCACATTTCAAACTTGGCAGTGATTTCCCATTTTTCTAAGAAAATACAAAGAAATGAGGGGTGACTCAAGACTTTTGCACAGTAGCATATTTTGTGTTTTGTACCATCTGTGAGAGCTTGACTGATAGTTTTGCTGATATTAGCTTTTTGGAGATAGACAGGAATTGATGTTCAATATGAGGCACATCAAAACAACTGTAGTACAGGTCTGTTAAATACATGCTTCAGGAAGGTTTAATCCACCACACAATATGTTGCAACATGCATGTAATAAGACATAATGTCGAAATTGTAAATTATTAAAGATATCTAAAGCTATTAATCAACTCTTCTGTAATTGGTTTGGTGAATTAATGTGAATGTTTTTAGAAAGTACTTCTTTAAATTAAAAGAAAGCTTGGTTCTTGTGCAGTTGTTTTACTGGTCCTGCCTGCTTGAGACCGGTACACAGCCCAGAAACTAACATGAGTTTCACACCTCTGCATAAGACAGTCAAAAATCCACAGATGTGCTGTGGCAAGTTGTCCTGAGATGCTTGGATTTTTTACGCTAATAAATGAAACCATCATCTAAAAACTGCATTTTGTTTTTACTCTTGTTTATCTTTGTCTAATAATAAAAATTAATTTGATCTGAAACATTTAAATGTGACAACTCCCCTCCCCTGATTTGGATATTTTTATACTATTTTAAACCTGATTTCAGTGGTCTGACTGTCAGCAGATTACAGGTGTTGTTTTGTTGTTTTGGGTCTGCGCCTCACCTCGTAGCTCCGGACAGTGAGTCCTGAGCTCTGCACACAGCCAGCTGAGCAGCGGACAGGGAAGCTCATCACATCTGCACCGGGTGAGGCAGCAGCTGCCCGGGTACCTGACCAGGAAGTAAGTGGAGGCGACAGGTGAGATTACCTGTCAGGCGTGTCGGGAAGTGTCATTATACATCAAAAACCCAGAAAATAGCCAGAGAAAAAGATTTATCTCTTCGAATGAAGGTGTCGCATCAAGAAACAAATATGTTAATTACCCCAGAGCTTTAATAGCTGAAATTGTCCCCGCGTTTCTCTCCATAAAGACAAATGTACATCAGTTACTGTAAGTCTGCTTTACTCTGCTACTGAAAGTTCAAGTGTGTGCTTCCTCCTTTAACAGCCGGACGCACACCGTCCCCTGCTGGCCGGAGTTCGCACAATAACTTCATAAGCAAACAAGTCAACCACCAGTAAAGAAATAAATAAAGGATAAAGAAGAGAAAATCCAATGATTTTACAAGATAATAAGACAAAAGTACAAGAATATAGAGCAAATGTATGCAAAATGAAAAAGTTTACAGTATTCTTTGGCCTAATTTTAAAAAAGAGAACGAGTAATGGTGTTTGTTTTTTTTTTAGACAAAACAATTATGAAAAACATATTAAAAGCATAACAGAACCCACATTACAATCTATATATATAAGCCTTATTTATTTTTGCATTGCATAATTAGTGAATAAAGTAGTCCATTTAATTTTTCAAAGGTTTAAAACTTTACTCTCCCTCTACACCCCACTTAATGCTTCTCTATTTGGCATCATCTTTTTGAAACCTTCTCCCGTGATATAACGAAAAAAGGTTTCACAGTGCCTTCACACATTACATCTTTCTCACTTCTTGAGGGGAACAAACCCTCCTAGAAAAACTGAGGTCATGTTTTTTGTCCAGTAGGGGTCACCAGAGGTCTGGGATGGCCTGTTGTGTTAACCAAAGCTAAAAATCTGTTGGCACTACTGGCTTTGAAAGGTTGGGTGTAACTAAACAGATGTACTCGTGTGCTGCATCTAGGTTCATTATAAGGCATTTCCTCATGTGTTTCCATTTTATACTAATTAATACTTCTAAGCCACTACAGTTCAGTGGGAAAGGATGCATTTTTTTCTCCTTTGCAAAACACAAGACAACTCATGATATCATAAAGGATTCTGTAGCACTGTTAAAACTACCTTAAACAACATTAAAAGGCTGCTTCCATATTAAAGTTTCAGCAATGGGAGTCCAATGATTCACTGTATTAAGAAAAATGTTAAGGATTTTAACTTTACAGTGTCTAAAGTACTCTACTTTTAATCATTTCCTGCTACTCAAATTTAATTTTAAAATGTCTCTCAGTCATCATGTTAGAATATGGATATATGAAACACAAACACAGTTATCTGGTCTACTACTACTGCTACTACTCTAAACACTATTTACTACTCTCAGCACTATCTTGTGTCTTGCTGATGCAACTGATGTTTGCTGCAGTGTTATATGCAGTATCCCTGTTGTCAGGGATTTTTTTGATTTAAAACATCAGTGGGGGTTTTAAGGTGGATGGTTCTGCTTGTGTAGCTTGAAGTCAATTTGCAGCAAATATTAGATCAGAAAATCTTGAACTAAAGTGGGGCCATCATTCTATGATCAAAGGCTGATTCTCCTCTGTGGTCTGACTCATGTTTACAGTAATAGATCTTGTAAGCGAGTTGGGCTTTCACTGAATGAATGATAACTTCTTCTTCTCATGTCTGACTGTATGCACACACACTAAAACACAAGAGCTTTATGGCCTGAATGTGCTGCTCAGCACACGTGTCCCTGTTGGACTTCACTGCAGGAGGCATGTGAGCCTCCTCGTCACACTTACGCCACATCAACTGCCCCTAAACTGAACAGGAACAATGGAGACAATGGCAGTGAGGCGTGCTGGGCCCTGATGTACAGTGCGTCTGCTTTTGCCACCATATGTACAGAAGCGGCGGCTCCCCTGACTAAAAAAGCCTTGCCATGCCTCAGGATGCTTTGTCTTTTATTCCCCTGACACAGCCCCTTGCTCCATGAAACCTTGTGGAGGCTGACCCTTGACCCCTGGAAAGCGTCTAGACAATGCAGGCAGAAACTCCCCCTGTTTGCAAGGCTGACTTGTTAACCACTAAAAACAGAGACTTCCACTGGGAAAATCTTTACATACATAATGTATACTTATACATTTTATATGAGTGATTAATTTAAATGTTTAAAACAGAACTTACTGTGAATGCAGAAAATGACAAAATAATGCAGTCCTGTTCACAAATGTGGGGGGACAAGTGCAAAATAGACACGCAGACATTAATATTATATCAATCAATCAGTCCATCAATCAGATGTATAACACTTTACCGAGAAGGTCATCTACTACCTGGCTGCTCAAGTCTGCATGCCAAAGTATTCTTGGGCAAGATCTAGAACCCCGAGGTGCTTCCGATGCGTTCATCGGAGTGTGAAGATTAGATAGAAAACATGTAGACATAGAAAAAAGTGCGAATTGTGTGAATGAGACATGTATAAAGCTTTGAGTGCTCAAGCAGAGTAGAAAAGCGCTATATAAGAACCAGTCCATTACCATTTACCACCTTAATCCAGTTCAAAGTGCTTCGTAAGTGACAAACTGATGATAAGAATTAAAAGAAATTAATGAGATGAAACATCAAACAAATAAATTATATTTAAAATAGCCTATAAGTATAAATATAAATATATACAAAAAATAAGTTAAAGAAATCATAAAACACAATTAATATTACAGTTTACTGGTATCATTAGCATGTCTTTCTCCCCTCACCCCCAACCAGTCGCGGCGGATGGCTGCCCGTCCCAGAGCCTGGTTCCGCCGGAGGTTTCTTCCTGTTAAAAGGGAGTTTTTCCTTCCCACTGTTGCCAAGTGCTTGCTCATAGGGGGTCGTTTGATTGTAGGGTTTTTACCTTACGATATAAAGCGCCTTGAGGCGACTTTTGTTGTGATTTGGCGCTATATAAATAAAATTGAATTGAATGTGTGCACATTTTGTGATGCTGGAATGGAAATGTCATCTCTTTTTTGATTAATCTACTCCACAGTGAATGGTTGTAATAAACAATATGCTGCAGTCCAATTAAACTTTACATGAAACCGTTTAACAAGCGATTTGTAGTATTTCACAGCACCATGCAGGTGTTTGTGTGTACTTTTCCATTTTGCCACGGCACTCCGAGCCCTAGGCAGGTATCGCTGTGGTTGCGGAGCTGGGTGGTGACAGTTGCTCAGGTGACTGAAACCAACTCCCCCCCGGAGACAAACAGCCATCTGCGGGTGACAGAGGGAGGGAGCAGCCTACTTTCACCAGACAGCTCAAACCTTCAGCTTGATTTCACGCACATTTACACTGTGCTCGATTCATCAGCTACACTCAGGTGTCATGAATGCGCATCTAAAGATGCGCATTCATGGCACAGTTTCCGCGTGTTTTGTGTATCTTTACCAATAAAAACTCTATAAGAAGGGGTTATTGAATTAGTTATGGATCCACTCGATGATTGGAGCTTCAAGTCCAAGAAAATAATGGACCTAGAGGAGGATTTCTTTTTCCACTATGGAGCGGAGGAAATGACAGATTATCAAGACCCCAGTGAACTTCTGGCTGCTTTGAAACAAAAGGAGGAAGAGGTTATTTTGGCAGCCCAGCTGGGAAACGCATTGCTCCTAGAAAACCGTCAACTGAAGGAGCAGAGCGACAAACTTCATGAGCAATACGCAGAAAAGTTGGAGGTAAGAAGAATCCGATTCCCTATTGGAGAATTAATAACGTAAAGTAACTTTTACAATAATCTAAAATATTCGGGTTGAAGTGTTTAGGATTACGTCATGGTTGGTGCTGTTTGAAGTGGGCGGGTAAAAAGTTTTCCTGATCAAAGATTATAGGCTGTTATTGTTTTTTTTTTCTGCCTCATGCACAAAAACGCATTAAAACATCAGCTCACACACATGTTGCTGCGTCTCAGACTGGAGAGAAACTAGAAACAGTGTAGCCTTCGAGATTAATTACCAATTATCTCGATGGAGTGTATCAGAAATGCCATGATGACAGGCAGCTTTATGAAAATAGACCTCTTCGTTTGTATCTTGATTGTTTTACGTTGAAATGATGGATTTAAATACTCAACATTAATGGGAGAGAGCAATACATCGAGTACTTTATTGAGAGGAAATCCATCGACTGCACTATGCTGAACACACAGGACATGAAATGATAAACTTTGCATGATAAACTTTCCTAACTCTGTGAAAAGATCTTTTGTGTTCTCCCAGTGACTGTAAAATTATTTCTAGCTTAGCAGGCCTCTCAGTACTGAAATTCCTCTTAGGCAATCTTGCTGCATAGTTGTGAGACACTCACTGGGATCCCCTCGGTGCTCACACACTGTTGGCATCCTGAACTTATTCTGTGATGACTGCAGTAAAAGCAGTAAAAGTGAGCAGGTGGAATGAAGAGCTTTCCATGTGTCTGTCTCAGTCGACTTCAGCTGCACTGAATCATGTTGAGATGTTGTGATATGGAAATAATGACCTCATTGCTTTCTCGGGGTGATGCTGATGTCTCTATCAGATGTTCACATTTAAATCCTATCAGGTGTGACAGTCACTTAAATTCCCACAAGAACAAAAAGCCCGGGTGCTAATGTGACTTTACAATGTAATGTAAACATGCTGCAAGAATTCTGATTGAATTTGTAAAAGAGGTGTGATAAATGTATGGATTAATCAGTTTTTTTTTTAGTACATTTTTGGGCTTTTTAGCCTTTATTGTGTTAGGAAAGTGGAGAGAAGGCAGGAAAGCTGGGGAGAGAGAACAGGGGTAAGACAGTAAAATGGCCTTGGGGCAAATTCAAACCCATGCCTCTGCAATAACCTTACAGCTTATGGTTCACCTGCTCAACCGGTGCTAGATCAATTAGTTTTTATGGGAAGTTAACGTGTAGATTAATATTCTCTTGCCTGACTAATCGTCGGATCATTTAAGCTCTAAAGGAAGGTATGTAAACAGACTGGATGTTTTCCTCTTCTAGCTTTAATGATATCAGTTACCCCATTGTTATGAATTCAAATTACAGCTGTTGGCTATTTCCCATGATTCTTCAGAGCACTAGGTTGACAGGAGCTTGTCCTCACTCAGATGACTCCGACAATATGCTCATGATACCAAACAGCTTCATTTACTGCCATTATAGTTAGAGGACTGAGATGAATTTACTGCTTGATGTTTTAAAATCACGGTCACCTGTTAAGGCATTCATCCTTTGCACATCTAATAGGAATTGGAGCAGGGAAGGCATGAGCTACGAGTGAAGCTGGAAGGCCGCCAGTCCCAGTGGGAGAGCCAGGTGGGGGACCTGGAGCGGGATGTGAGGGAGCTGAGCGCCCAGGTGGAGCAGCTCACCCAGGCGCTCAGCGAGGCTGAGAGGGACAAGAGTCGAGCTCAGCTGGAGCACAACGAGAACACTCAGCGGCTCCAGGAGGAGCTCAAAACTGTGAGTCCCACACCTGGATGGATAGTTTCATGTTTTTTTTTTTTTTTTTTTAATCTCTGTTACTCAAAAAGTGACTGAGCCTCAGTGAAAACAAACACCGACAGTAGATCCAAAGCTGCAGGCCATCTGAGTAAAACTAGAAAGTCACCCAATCCACACACTGAAACTTGCTGTTCCTGTGCAAACTACTCCAGTATCAGTCTGACTGTATCTGATCTAAAGCAATGCCGCACTCTGAGGATGTTTGAAGGCTCATAGCATGGTCATAGCAAAATACTTCTTGTACAAATATGAGTTTTGATTAAAAAAAGAAAGAGAGTGACAGATCTAGAGTAAACTGGTAGCTGCATATCAAAATCTGAGGAGTTTTCCTCAGGCAAATCAGTAATGTGAGTGTGGAGCAGGAGGGAAATGATATGTAAACAAGAGGGGGAGGGAAACTTAAAGCATGACTTTATTTTAAATCCAAAAGAGAGAGGGAGGAAAGCTTAGAAATTACCTGGAAGAAGCTTTGTTCAAGTTCAGCCAAACGAATTCAACTCACGATTGCCTTATAATTATTTTAGCCACTTATCATTTTTATACCAGTAAAATGTAATAGAAAAATGGTCTAAATAATCTATTACAAATACAATAACTAGTTGGAACCCTTTATGAGAACATTATAATCTGTTAAGTTGGTTTATTCAGTAACATGAAGTTAATCTTTAACTTGTACTAGCTTGACATCATGGGGATACTGACAACATGCAGCTGACTCACGTCATCATGAGTTCATATGTGTTCAAGTCAAATATTTATGATCTCAAGTGTCTGATTCCTAGGAAACGGAGTACACTGTACAGAAAATCAGACCGGTGACATGTTATACACCCTCTTATCATTGGAGCTGCCTGGATCACACAGCTGGAGCAGACTTGAGTATTTTTCCAGGCTGAGAAAGTGAGGATTGTTGTGCTCAGCATTGCTGTTTTGACGTGTTGCGTTCCACATGACAAACTGCTGTTAACGCAGAATGAATGGCAGACATGAGCTTGCAAAGAGTCAAGGTCCACAGAATAAGGAACTGTGAGCTTCCTTCCCCTTCTGAGCCCAGACTGAAGGACTTGCTAAATGGAAATCAGACTCCCTAAAAGTTCAGGAAAACACCAATTTAGATAAAAGCTTGTATCTCTCTGTTTGAGCTGTTTTAGGGGAGAGGGAGGTGGAGGAAATGCTTTCTTTGGCTGCCTGGTGTCAGACAAGAGTAACTTTGGACTCTGTGGTTGTAAAGCTGAGAGAAGAGACTGAATCTTAAGACGCTCCATGTCTGACAAGTCTTTACCCGATGTGGTGAAACATATTGCTGCTTCTGTTGGACAGCTGTCTGGTGGGGTGAGTTGTGGCTGTAGTTCATTGACTGTGTGAGCCTGGATTTGTACTTCCTACAGTTATGACTGAAAGAGCTCGGTTTGTTCAGAGTGTCCTGTTCAGGCTTCAGTTGGCTGTTCAATAGGGGTTTTTTTTGTGGATTTTATAACAAAAAAACTCAAAGATATTAACTGGGGAACTGTGACATGTCAATAAGCTAATCAATTATAGATGTTGGTTTCATTTTGTATATTTAATGTGTATCCTGTTAGCTCTGTAGACAGAAATACTTTAGATTAGTCAATCCCCAACCAGAAGTACAAGCAGCCTACACCACAGTACATGGACAGACTAACTCAACTAATCTGAAAAAAACAGAAATTATATTTTAATTTAAGAACTGAATGGACCTGAACTGGATTGAGAAGAAAGGTTAACAGTTAACCTTGAGTAGAAATAGACAGAAGGTATAAATTGATAAGAAATGGTAAAAAAGTTGAGAAATGAGTTTAAATTGCTCACTAATAGTAAGGCTAACAGTTTGTTATAAAAGTTGTTGAAACTACTCGCTAAACATATGAAATCGTTGTCTAAACAAAATGAATATGCTTAAATAGCTAATTAATTTAGCTCATCGCAAATTGCTCGAGAGTTTTGATACAACCACCAGTTGCTAGGGAAAAATATATATTTCCTGACTGGTTGGCAGTGTTTCCTGGAGATTCCTGGCTCTCACTGGTCGAAACTGATTGCAAAAAAAGTGCTGCACAAAAAACCTCCTAGTGATTGCTTTGGTTGCTAGCAGATTGTCACAGTTACCTGTAGTTTTTTTTTAATGTTTGTCTCCAAATACTCGCTAACTAGTAGCCAAGCAGTTGTAAAACTTGAAAAAGTGCAACGCAAACCAGAAAAGAAGAAGGTTCGCTCTCAGAGTAAAAGTTGCCTCTGTGATGCAGCCAAAATGTTTCAAAAAATTTCAGTTTCACTACAACTCGGAGAGTAGCTGGACACTGTTTGTAGAGGAGTCCGTCACTTCCATTCAAATATGCTAGAGATCAAAGCAATCACAAGGAGGTTTTTGCCAACTGGTCGGGGAATACACGTGTTTCTCTAGTGACAGGTGCTTGCCAGGGGTTCACTAACCGGTCTGTAGACCTGTTTGACTGGGGCAGTCATTTTTCCAGCAACTGCCATCAACCTCCAGGAACCACTTGCACTGGTCGGGGAATACTAATTTTCCCCTAGCGACCGGTGGTTGCCAGATAGTTGCAGACCAGTCTCTAGGCTTGTGTGACTAGGGCCTTATTGACTTGATCCTACATTATCACCATGATTGTCACATGTCCAAAATGGCAAACAAATTAACATCTTGTGGTTAGTGGTCACATGTCTGCAAAACCTCAATAGCGCAGCAGTGACCGCCCACTTGTTAGAGGGTTCCGGTTCTGGATGGAAACTTTCCATTCATTTTCTCCAATGACGTTTCAGAAAATCCTTACATAAAGAGTTTTAAGTCTTGAACCAAGTCAACCAGCTATGTGGTGAATCGTGATCATTAAAAGATTTGATTTGGATAAAAAAATAAGGGCAAACGGAAAAGTTAAAGGTACAAGCTACAGTTGTTTGGGTACAAGACTGTGAACTTTATTACTTTTAATAATTCGTTGCAAATCCCAGACTCCACCGTTAACGACTTCCAACCTTCTTGGATTTAATCCTTTTGATCAGCATAATGTTGTATAGTAGTAGTTTTGTATACATTTTGTAGTTTGTGTTAGAAAGTAATAAAGTATGGTCTACTTATCGTCCTGATGGAAATCACCTCTCAGCAGTTTCTAAAGTTTAGCACTCACCAAGCAACATTTCCTTGGTAACAGTGATCTTGGAGACATCGCTGTGTCAGTTTAGGATTATGGGTAGAGTAGTTCTTTTCTATTACAATAAAGTTCTTTTTTGTTAAAACAAGGTTAATATCATACAGACTTGTGTTTGTTGCAGGAGCACATACCGTTATTTTATTGTGCTCTGTTAGCTAAAATTATAAGCGTAAAAGCTGGCTGCTGAAAACCCCTTGGTTTTAAATGTATAGATTAAAAATTATTAGCTAAAAGTATAGATAAACAATTTAAATTGTTAATCATAAGCATGACTATACGATTGAAATGGTTTGATCAAATTGTAGATAAACCGTTAAAATGGTTAGTTAAGAGTGTAGATAAAAAATTAAAATTGTTAGCTGATAAACAGTTTTTAAATTAAGCGAAACAAAATGTGATGTATAAACTTTAAAAGCCAGATAAAATTATGAGTAAAAACTTGAGAGTTGTTAGCTGAAAGTATAAGTTAAAAAAACTAGCAGCTGAAATTAGTTAAATTGTTAGCTAAAACTTAAAAAAATGGAGATAAACAGTTAAAATTGTTAATCAAAATCATGGATAAACATTTGAAGTTGTCAGCTCAAAGTGTATATAAACAGTTAAAATTGTTAGCTATATCACTAGCAGCCATTGAAAAGTGTAGATAAACAATTGAAACTGTTGGATAAACTGTTGAAAATAGTCACTAAACTTAGTGAACAGCTGCTATGTCTAGTAATCAGTTGTGGACTAAAAGCTAATACTTGGATACATGGTTTAGACAGTTCACTAACCATAACTGATAAATGGTAAGCTGAAATGAAAGTTTCCCACTGATTAAAACACAATATTGTAATTATGAAACCGTAAGCTGAGCATGACAGGAATCTGGAGGAGGGCGTCGGCACAATCAAACAGAAACCAGAGAGAGAGAGAATTTTCTAGCAGCATCAAAAGATTTGCTGTGAACCTCTGTCCTGGTTCGCAGGAGGAAGCAGCTGCATAAAAACAATATTGATGCATGCCAAATTGTCACACAGTGCAGGCTGTTAAAACAGGAGCTCTGGAGCAGAAACTAAGTGTTGAAAATCTCAGGGAGAGGTGAATGATTTCAGGGTGTTTTTCTTCTGATTACTTTACAAATCATTCCTGCAGCTGTAAATCAGGCTGAGAACACTTTGGTCAAACATTAATCACTTTGTCTTTGTCAGTTTGTTAATTTGTCACTGGGGTTTCCTGGCAGTCTCTTATAAGGAAAAACTTTGCATTAGAAAGCTGAATATAAACACATCTACTGGATAAGAAATAGCAGACTGGAATGGGAGTTTGATTACTGGGTGATAAGCTGGAATTGCTGATAATATCCTGCATGTTTTCATGAGTCACTTGTTC
>VUQS01024979.1:8421-20551 GCA_015108495.1 Heterochromis multidens | reverse complement strand
TGTTTTCAATTTCCATCCATCCATCCATCCATCCATCCTCTTCCGCTTATCCAATTCAGGGTCGCGGGGGGGCTGGAGCCTATCCCAGCTGCCACAGGGCGAGAGGCAGGGTACACCCTGGACAGATCGCCAGTCTGTCGCAGGGCTAACACAGAGAGACAAACAACCATTCACACCTATGGGCAATTTAGATTCACCAATTAACCTAACCCCTCTAACTGCATGTCTTTGGACTGTAGGAGGAAGCCGGAGTGCCCGGAGAAAACCCACGCAAACACAGGGAGAACATGCAAACTCCACACAGAAAGGCCCCGGCCAGATGGTGGAGTTGAACCCAGGACCTTCTTGCTGTGAGGCAACAGTGCTAACCACCAAGCCACCGTGCTGCCCCACTCATGTCATGTCAAATAGAATTTTAATTAATAAAAATGGTCCATATCCTATGTATGTACCCTGCCTCTCGCCCTATGGCAGCTAGGATGGGCTCCAGCCCCCCCGCGACCCTGGATTGGATAAGAGGAAGAGAATGGATGGATGGATGGATGGTCCATATCCCATTATATTCTATAACCCTTTATATATAATATTTGCAAGTTTACCAATAGTCAAAATAGTCCATTTGCAAGTATCCAAATCTTTTGACAGCCATTGGACATAGACATAGACTTTATTAATCCCACACTGGGGAAATTCACATGTTACAGCAGCACAAGTGTCAGCAAGAAAAAGTGAATAAGATATATATTAGAAAAATTAAAAATTAAATTGCATGTGTGTATTGTACAGTCTGACTTGCGATGCCGCTCTGTCCTACACCGTGGCTGTAACAGTCTATAACTTTTATAAGTCTGAATATGCTTTGCACACCTGGATGTGAGGAGTTTGTCACATTTTTCCGGGCAGCTCCTGTCAAGCTTTGTAAGACTGGATGTGCTGCAGACGGTCATTGCACTGCAGTGCTGTCATGGCTGGTTACTTTGGTTCACTGTTGTGCTGAAAGGTGAAACATCACTCCAATCTCAGGTCATGTCCATCCTGGAATAGAACTTCTTCAAGGACAGTGCATTCCCTGCATCCATCTGACAGGTACTGTAGTCTGTAGTCTCCTATCCCTATTGTATTTAAGCATCCCTATAGCACGATGCTGCGACCATTGTGCTTCACTGTAGGTATGCTTTAGTCAGTGAGCAGTGCCTGGTATTTGCCAGACATAGTGCTTGGAGTAGGTAGTTCAGATTTTAACTCATCATATAAAAAGATTTTTTCCTCTCATGTTCTCAGAATCTTTTAAATGTAGTTTGACAAACTCCCAGCGGCCCATGGTCTCTTCCATGGAGCCAATTTGGTTGGAAAAATTGCCTTTTTTAGTGAGAGTGTCTAATTTTTTCTTGAAGTGACTGCAGGCTATAGAGTGAGCAAATAATGCATTCCTTAGTAACATGTAAATGAGGTAACTTTTTTTCAGTAATGACTAGTTAAATTAAAATGACAGACAGTATATTCTGGTAGGGCTGCATTACTTTGACATTTTTGGTGTTGGCAGGCATGATGATGGAGGATTTCAGCTTCATCTCCAAGCATTTGGTGGACAGACTGGATGTGATTGCTCAGTGCAGGGACTGGGGGCTTGAGGGAGGTTGTTAGCTTAAAATCAGAGAAATACACTTCCTGGTAAGTCTGTTTTATTGACAGGAGGGGTGTCTTTTTTGGTATGACCTGGTTTTGTCTAGAGTAATACTGAAGCTTTCAATTCACTTCAGAGAAATTTGTCAGTAAATACCTCAAAACTCTTGGCTGCCAGCTTCTCAAACCAAAATATTTAGTGTGGTTAGAATCTGGGGCCAGAGAGGGATAAATATTGTTCTCTATGTGCTGATAGCTGATAACATATTGCTTTTTATTTCCTCACTTGTTAAATACAGAGAATTTGACACGTGAGTTAAAGGTGACATGTATTGCTTTGCAAAACTGAAAAGAAAATCTGGCCTATAACTAGTGGTAAGAAAATGTAGGGAAGAAAGCAAATTGTTTATTCAGCATGTAAACGATTTATTTAATAATTCACTGACTGACTTATTGGTTCATTCAGTTAGAACTGGTTATTCTCCATAAGCTAAAAGCATAGTGCCTTAACCCTCATTCTCTTTACTCCTCTTTTTTTCTCCTGACTCCCTTCATTCATTCACCTCCCCCAAGGACCCTATATATTACATTATGTTTTCATTCCTTAGTTGTTTCCAGGCAGACAGACAGTGATTCATTTATTATGGTCCAATACATTCCAATAACAGTGATAAGTATTGTAATGAAGTGAGCTGGGACTGGGCCTAATGCTTTTTGCAGCCATATTACAGCTACAGGGAATCGGTGCAGCATGTGAGAGCTGCTAAGCTCTCACAGACAAACACTGCCTGCAGAGACAAGGGTTATAAGGTGGTGAAGATTGGATCATCTGTTGAAAAACATCAGAGAGAATTTTGCTGGTGAATGTAAAGCATCAAATCACATCCACTGAGATATCTACGGATGTTCACTTGTCGACTGTCAAGCCGGCGGGTAAAAACAGTCATTCAGGATTAGAGCAACAATCCATTATTCAGGCAGCTGATGTGAAATCTTCAAAACTTTTCAGTGGTGACCTTATTTGCACATCTGCTGCTGCACTTCAGTACTGCTGCCCCCTGTGGTGAGTAGAAAAAAAAAAAAACTTTCAGTTCTGCTGGAAAAGTTTATGGAGAGACCTAGAAACTCAAGCAATTTTTCTGTCCAGGGTAAATAAGGTGAAAATTCAAAAATCTTACTGTAACGACCTGAAATAATGCACAAACAGCCACTGCCTCGCCTACTCGCTTGTCACTCACTTACTGGGGCACATACTTACAAACAAATGGGGGTGGAGTTACTTACAGGGGACAACAGCTGAGGAGCATCAGTCTATTTTTGCTCTCTCCTCATTTAAGTCTCACAGAAGGAGGTGTGATCATCATATGGTGCCTGAGAATCTGAGATCAGGGAAAGACTGTACAATACACTAACCCGTGTTTCAGGAGAATGGAAAAATGGAGAAGTTGGATGGAATCACACGTTCCAAAAAAGGATCTCCTAAATAAGCAAGCCGACGTTCAGTTTGTGCTTCAGTGTCCTTGAAAAAGTTGAAACACATCAGATGGATTAGAATAAAATGTAGCCAGTGACTCCCCAAATGTGTACAGCAATGAAAGAATTAATCAGTCATTACCCTAAAGTACAAAAATGACACAGCCTAAGAGCATAGGAGCCAATGAAGACACAGAGGTTATGTCTTCTGTGTAATTGTTGGATGGTTTTAATGACTCAAGGAGGGTAATATAAGGCAAATATGGTATTCTGTAGGCTCATTTTTTTCAGTGCCTATTTTAGATGATTAATATTAAATTCGATTTAGTTAAATCCAGAAATTTCCTATTTTCTAACCAGAATAATCTTCTTGCAGAGTGGAGAAGCCACTTGACCAATGAAAATAGGTCAAATTAATATTTACTATAATATAGTAATAAGAAGGCTTAGATGGATATCTCATAGTTCGTTGTATCCTATCCTGTTAATTAGCTTATTTTTGATGCCAGATCAAATATTCTTGGAAAGGCAAAGGATTTTCTTTTCACCTTTTTTTTTCACCTAACAAAAACTATTCAGACAGTAAGTAAGAAGAGTAAATGAAAGCCAGCAGCCAACTCCAAATTAAAATTATATAAAAAATGTTCAAAGTTACTCCTCTTAGAGAAGTTATAAGAGCCTTTATAGATAAATATTTAGATAAATGAATAAATTGCAGAAGACGTTATGTTCTGACAGCTAAATGCATTTGAGAGGAGCAGCAGCCCGAAGCGCAGTAACTTCTTACCTCTGGATTTCCAGAAAAAGCCCCTCCTTGGATGGACTCTTCTCCCTGAGCGTCACTCTGTGCACTTCAGTCCAGTCCCCCTTTCTAAATACACAACCACTGTCCCATACACAAACACATGCTCACACATTCACACAGCGCCAGACGCTTATGCAAATAGTCCGCTTGACGCTCCTGCCGCTCTACTTTTGTAGAGACGCATGAAGAAGTCTGGATGTTGCTTAAGGTACTTTTTTTTTTTTGTTAAGTTTTGTGGACTTGAAAAAAAAAAAGTGTCACTACTTTTCAGGATTTTCTTGGCTCTCTTCAAAGGTGACAACTTTCAAGGGAATTCTCTCCAAGTATCGGACCTGATGGGCGGATAAACTGCATAAATTTGCTTTCAAATTTCCGAAGCGTGCAGCTGGATTAAAGTCAGCGTTTGATAGTCAAAATGAATAATTCCGTTAAATGATTAACTCTCCCGGACCAAAGGATTTCAAGGTATGTTGTTATGAACCATGCGGTAAAATCATTACTTATCTTGAAAGCTTCTTGTTATTTATCATGATTTACTTCACTTTTAACTTTAATTTCTGCGTTCGCAGCTTTGGCTCCATAGTTGGTCTGTTAAATTTGAATGTTTTACGTTCATTTTGCGCTTGGGTGAGAGTAAAAGAGAGAGGGAGACAGAGGGGGGGGGGTTCTAAAGTCTCCTGATGCGCCCTTTGACTTAAACTTTCATTCATATAGCACATCAGCCACACAACTAACCATCTAGGCACACGCATGCGCGTGTGTAGTTATTATTATTAAATATCTTATATTTAAGACAGGTGCGGTGTTCCAGCATGGCTCTATGGCTATAGTATAGGAACAAGAGTGGAGGTATCACTGTGGTATCTATTTGTATAAAAAAGAAAAAGATTATTTTGGCAGAGGTTATTGTAGTGATTTTGGTGCACTTTGCTTCTCTGCATTATTCCTGACTTCCTTCTCCTCTTTTGCAGTGATAGTGTACGGTCTCCTCTAGTGAATGAAGATGTATCGGGGAGTGTATGTGCTGGCGGCTTTGCTGGCTCTCCTGATACTGGCACTTGTTGCGCCCACAGGCCAGTCTTGCCCCAGGACCTGTAATTGCTACCAGGCCAATGAAGTCCACTGCACCTTCCGTTCGCTGCTGGCTGTACCTCCCAGTCTGCCGGCACACACAAGACGTATAAACTTAGGGTATGGGAACACACATGCATTCAAAACATCCAAGTAACGCATACTGCTCACATGTACATAACATATAGGCCATCAGAGATAATAAGCTAAAGTTTTTTGGGCTTTTTTTAACCTTGCTTATTCACCAACAGAGCCTGGAATCAGCTTTCAAAAGTAAAATGAAGTAATCAGTTAACACAGAAATATATTTTTTTAGGTATTTTGATGGTGTGTTGTTCTCTGACAGGTTTAACAGCATCAGGAAGCTCCATGACAGGTCTTTGGCTGGGTTAAAGAGGGTGGAGCTTCTGATGCTCCACAGCAATGACCTCCATCATCTTCCAGATGCAGCCTTCAGAGACATGAAATCACTACAGGTAAACAGGAAGTGGAACAAGAAAAACATCCACCACACCTCTCACCTTTCTCACTGGGATTACTGAATCTAATTAAAGAGAGAGTGGGCGGTCATTCAGTTCAATTAAATTTTATTTTATATATATAGTGCCAAATCACAACAGCCAGTCGCCTCAAGACGCCATTGGGTAGGACAGCTGAGAAGATGATGCACAGACAACATTTTGTGGCAGTGGAGATAAGAAGTGATTCTACAGAAGCTTCTGCTTATTGTTTTAAAGTTTATGTTCAGGGGATTACAGTAGACCTCTAACAGCTGCAATACTTATAATTAACACTCTGCATAACACTCTAACTATGAGAGATGAACATATTAAAACTGCTTGTCAAAGAAGATTTCTGTTACTAATAAAATCAGTAATGCATGATTATCAAGATAAATAGTATTTGTCAAAAAGGTTTGGTGTAATTTAGAAAGGATGCTACACTGAGAAATGTACCCAGATCCTGCAGTCATACCATTAATAACAAACTGATTCATTAGATAAAGCGCTGATCTGTGAAACTAGTATAAAATTAATACATCAAAATGAACAGTCATGATTTCATAGGTTCACAATGTCAGCATTTTTTTCTAATTCCTGTATAAGTGATGCATAATTTATCGGTCATTCTTTTCACTGCTTAGTGACAGGAAACACACTGGACATTTTAGCAGCAACCTGAGGGCAGAGTTAGCAGTCCGTGGGGAAGTAATATTACTCAACTAGCAATTGTTCCCTTCATCTCCCAGGCAGATGCTGATATATTTGCCATTCTATGGTAATAGGATCCATATTTTCATGTGCTGACGTCTTCACATGCTTGATCCGTCAGCAGCTGGAACTCTTCCAGCTCAGTAGCCTCCCTGGAGGGCAGATTTAACGTAAGCCTCACAGAAACAAAATTCCACAATCTGATTTTCATGGTGTGCCTTCTTAAATTTCTGGTGGGATCTTCACACATGGCTGGAATAGCAATAGATTTCTTACAGTTTTCTTTGGGGGATAAAGGGCTAAATTTCACATTTGGAAAGCGAGAAACCCCCAGTTCTAGAATATTCTTTTATTTTTCCCCAGTTAGACCAGACGCACAACATGAACATATCATCCAGATAGGCTGTCAGCTACTTTTTTTTGTAAATATTTGAACTATTTGCTTGAAATATTTGCTTGTATTTAAAATTTTTTACATGGGATCCTATCAGTTGTTTCTGCTTACAAGGGATTTTTACACAGCTCTTCATTCTCATTTAAACTCCATTCAAATCATGATCTGTTATAAACTCATGTTGCCAGCATGTGGTGTCCAGTGACCGACTTATGATTGTAGCACTGATTTTTTTTTTTTTTAAATCAGCCTTAGATGTCTGTTCTTCTAATCCTTCATTTCTTCTGCTCATTTCATTTCCTCCACTCCCACAGATACTAAAGCTAAGCTATAACAAGCTGAGTGAGATCCCTTCATCACTGACCTTCTCTGGCCTGACCTCACTGCTGCGTCTGTATTTGGATCACAACCTCCTCCAGCACATCCACCCCCGGGCCCTGCTCCAGCTGCCTAGCCTCAGGCTGCTTCGTCTACAAGGGAACAGGCTGCATCAGCTGCACCCTCACACTCTATGCACATTGTCCCTACTGAATACATATTACTTTTCCACGCTCAGGTGAGCTTTTATACCTCGAACATTCAATGTAATAATCAATGTTAGGGATATTTGGTTTTAAAAGTATAATCAGATTTAGGTCTGTTGGTGATTCTGAGAGTGAGGGCAACACAGTAATTGTTAACTTAAATTCAGTCCAAGCAGCCATCTGCTTTCAGCCTCTGTTTTCTATCACCATGTTTTTATATCAGTTTTTTTTTTTTTTTGCTATGTCTTCCCTCTATTTAGACACCTGGACCTCTCCAACAACAGTCTAACAACCCTGCCCAAAGAAGCTTTAGCAACAGCACCTCTGTTGGAAACTCTTATGCTGCAGGTTAATCCGTGGAGTTGTGATTGCAGGATGAACTGGTTTCTTACTTGGACTCTGGCTCACCCAGGTGACTGCCATTCCTGAAAAATCATTTGTTTTCACTTATTGTTTTGTCTCTAACGTGTTCAGGAGAAGAAATAGATAAGGTGAGAAGGAACACTGGGAATGGACTGAGAAACAGAAGATTATTTTGTTGATATTTCCACTTTATAAGCAGAGACCAAGCGCTGCATGCCAAAGCCATTAATTTTAATGCATCTGGTTTTGTTATCTGAGAACCTTTGACCGCTTCCACCCTCCACCTGCTTTTTGTCAAAAATTATTCATTGTTTTTCCCCATTATCTTTCAGTGTGTCTTGTGGCTGTTATTGAGATGTGAAAGAAAGCTGGACCGTGAAATGTGTCTCATTGATATGCCAGACTTAACCTGCCATGACTAATCCATGATGACAGCACTGATGTGTGTCCACTGAAATATAGGCTAATGATTCCTGTGTAGTAATGAAGTGATGCATATTTTTGATTTATGTGTAAATTAAGTAACCATACCTAATTAGTAAGAGATATAAAGTATAATGAATGCTTAAAATATGCTGGCATGACTAATAAATGACTGTAATATCCAGTTATATGTTGAAACAGCTAAAATGTACTCTTATGTATTTGTATAGCTGCTGTGACATTAGATATGGTAACACTGCCTTTTGTGATATCATTTTCTCTGTCTCCCTCTTTCAATTAGGCTTGATGAAGTGTCCCGGTGGCCCTCAGTGCCCAGTCTGTGCATCTCCCAATTCACTTCAAGGACAGGGCTTGCTTGAACAGACTGCTTTATCGTGCAATTCACCAGTCATCCCCTCACCAGGAAAAGAAGCACCTTTGGAGACAGAACTCAGTGAAATCAAATCAAGTGAGACCTTCAGAGAGCCTTTAGGCAGTGCCTCTCTGGGTCTATCTGACCAGCAAGGGTACAGCGTTGATCTGAGTTGCAACATCACTCAATCATCTGACTCCCAGGATATTGCTCCTCCCCCAGATCTCTCCCTGTCCTCAGCATCTTCGCTTCCTCTCGCTCTGTCGCTCTCTCTGGAGTGCCCTGTGGAGAGACAGAGCTATGAGAAACTTTGGAGGATTCTGGCTTACTACAGCGAGACTGCAGTTCGCCTCGAGAGGGAGATCATGTTGAGTAAATCCCCAGTGTTGGCCTACCGCTATAGGCAGGCAGCAGAGACAGATGGATATTATCACACTGGAGTCAAAGCTTCAGTTAGAGCCAGGCCTCAGTGGTTACTGCAGCCAGCTATTAGCATTCAGCTAAACAGAGCACAGTCTAATGGACATAAGGTTCAGCTTAAATACTCAACAAGAGTTTCTGCTCATCTTGACCCTACCTCTCACCTCACATCATCCTCTGCTGCTTCTCACCCTTGGGTGCTGATTTCAACTAATCATACTAACACAGCACTGGCAGCAGTAGCCGGCAGTAAAGTAGAGCTATCCTGCCCACTTCTCACTTCTAGCAACCCCAAAGCACAGTGGATTCTCCCAGATGGATCTGAGGTCTTCTCCCCCTCCAGCACCCTAGATGGCAGGCTTCGGGCTTCAGGCTCTGTTTTGCTTCTACAAAATGTACAGCTGTCAGATGCTGGGATTTACTACTGTGTTGCCAGGGCTGGAAGGGATGTAGATGTTCTTCCTCTGCGCCTGGCAGTGGAGGAGTCCTCTGTTCCGCCTTCAGGAGAGCAAGTGGGGCCTCCTGTCACAGGAACGGTTGGAGAACCTGTCAGTCTACCTTGTAGGATATCTGGTTCACCAGAGCCTTATACAAGCTGGATTTTGCCAAATGGAAATGTAGTATGGCGAGGACCTGCTGTGTCAGGTGGACTCAACATAGAATCAAACGGAAGTCTCTATCTGCCTAATCCCTCCCTGAGGGATGCTGGTCATTACCGCTGCACTGCAGTCAACCAGTATGGTAGAGATGCTTTGTCAGTGCAGCTGATATTAAATTCACAACATATCCCTGCACTTAGGACTTCATTTCCCAGAGGACCACAGTCTGCTGCTGGCCGGTCAACCAGGATAAGAGCTCCTTTATTACGTGAGGTGAATGAAGGATCAGGGGACGGAGAGGAAGAGAAAGAGGAAGAGGGGACTCTTGTTGGCAATAGGAAGCACCCAGTATCATTTCAGGGACCCCAGAACAGACGTTATCCAATTGGAAACCCGCGAAGACGTGGGCCTGTAAGAGAAGGCTCCCGGCGACGAGGTGGTGGACCTTTTTCATCCACTGACCAGAGAAGAAACCACTTTGAGAACAGACATAGAGTTAGCACAAACAAAAAAAGGATAGACCCGCAGAAATGGGCTGACCTTTTGGCTAAGATACGTCAAAAGACTGCTCTTGCTGATCGTGGACAACTTATAACAACAGAAAAGCCCACAGCTGAAACAGTCCAAGAAGCCGACGGCAGAGTCACAATAGAACATGAGGAAGATGATGATACAGAAAGAGGTAGAGGTCAGGGGGCAGGAGTGGAAGCAGAAACTGAAGGGTCGTCTGTTGATGATATAGTTCTACAAGAGGAAGAGTTACAGCCCATTCCACCTGTTAACACAGGAACCCAGACAAAAACAGAGATAAAAACAGATACTGAAACAGACACTGAGCCAGAGGAAGATACAGAGAGGTCAACAGAAAAACAGATAGAAAATGAGACAGACACACACAGGCAGGCAAAGATACCGGGTTCACAAACACAGACAGCAGCAAACCCAGTGACACAGAAAGAAACGGTCACATCTTATCCAATGTCAGGAACAAATGAAATTGTCTCAGAACCAGTTGAAGGATATGAGAGAGAAATGAACCCCAATCCATCAAGAACCAGACCACAGAATCCTCGACAGCGGTTCTTCCCTAATTTGGTGCCAAACTCCCGCCCTCAAAGCCCTCGGAACTCACACCGGAAAATTGGACACCGGAGACGAATCATCAACAGGCCCAGGGGGCGACTTTTGACCCCAAACCAACCTCCCCCGGAACCCACAAACCCAAGAACCCCAGCTGTGACACCTGACACTACCACAAATCAAATCAATATGTTATTCCTGGTGTCAACAACCACATCTCCAGCAATTTTGTTGACACAGAGTGACCATATTAAGACAGCTCCAAATGATGCTGCTCTGAATCCTTCTGACTCTTTTGGCATCTCCTCTTCATCATCTGCCTCCCCCTCACAGACTCCCTCCCCCTCGTATACAAACACATACACACCTACAGCTATAATGACTCACTCGGGCAAGAGACCAGACACTGAAGAGATACCAGACAGCAAAGAGATACCAGACACTGAAGAGTCCACTCTTTTCAGCACACCAGCACCCACTCATTCTAATTTTGTCATTTCAGAAACACATGTGCCAGACACACATACCTTTACACACAGTATACAGAAACACACAGAAACACAAACAGCCTTAGGCAAATATGCTGACACACCCCCAAACAAACACAGTGAGGAGCTAAGGAAAAATTTTGTGAGCGTACTGTATGAGTCTTCCTCTCCAGCGACTCACTTCTCCATTGTTTCCTCAGTTTTCAGCGCAGCTACTGCAAAAACCATAACAACTCCTACAATTGCCCTGAAAAAAGTTTATTCTACTCCAAATGCTGGCAGCTCTAAAAGTACATCTTCTACTATGACTAATGAGTACAAGCTTCCCACAACAACTGCAATTAATCCTAGGACTACAAGTCCTACCATATCTGCTAAAACTATTAATCCAACATCTAGCACCACCAGACATACTGCAACTGCTTCTACCCCTACTACTACCACTGCCACAACACCTATCCCTACATCTACTACTCCCACTACTATTTCTATAGCTGAAACGTCTACCAGTACAATAAACCGTAATAATTATGCTTTTATTACAACTACTACTGATACTAGCACTACTACTAGTAGCTCTTCCAGTTCATTCAATGTTATGCCCAGAATTCTTAACCCTTCATCTACCGCTACTGCTTCTACTACATCTGAAACTACTAAAACTACTATTACTACTACTACTACTACTCCTACAACTACTATTTCAGCCAAAATTCCCTCAACTTCTAGGGCAGCTACACCTAGCACACTTTTCAGTACTGTTGCAACGGTGACAGCAGCAAATACCAAAACATCATTCCGGGAGAGGCCAAGCGTCGACCTGGCTGACCCCAGAGAGAGGCTTGCCTCTGGTGCTCCAAACCAGAGTCGACCCCCCACTGACTGGAAAAACGCCAGCGTTAATTCAATTCCAGATTCACACAGCAGCAGGACTAACTGGTCCCCTTCATTCCCTGTCGCTCCTGGGGTGAGTCCAAATGAATTCAAATAACATTTCTATTTTGTAGGTAGTGCTACCCAAAATGGGTTTTAAAGCAAGCACATACACACACAGTACAAAGAGAATAAGAACCAAGCCAGGACCACCATTTGTTCTTTTCTAGTGTTAATTCAATTGCAAATTAATGTTTCCCCATTTTTACTTGCTTTTAGTCATTTAGTAATTTATGCAGTTCGTATTTTCTTTAAGTGCACTTTTAAATGTAATTTGCAGTTTATATACACACAACTCACAATAACATTTCTTTTCTAAGTGAGTGCTTCTGATGCTCCAAACCAGAGTT